>CAJNOL010002110.1:0-46528 GCA_905250125.1 Rotaria sordida | reverse complement strand
AGAAATACTCGAAAATACTCGAATCCAGACCTAGGATATCCTACGTTCAATTTGCTTAATATCTTATGAAATGAATGAGCCATTAGTATACAAGAGTCATATCTTTTGTTAAAAAAGCAAATAAAGACTCATTAAGCTGATAGATATACTCTGGAATGAAGTGTTATAAAAATTGAATTTCTGAATTCGATGTGACACATTGATTCAACGGGTGTAAATCAAGCGAATCCGGCAACTAGTCAAGATTGTCACACAATGTCAGCTTTACACATCAGTTTCGACAGAGCATTTTTTTGTCAATACACATTTCTTTCTTCTGTAATAGACTCTAAGCTACGTAAGGATTTGATACAGTTTAGATCAGTACTCCGATATATAAGTTAAGGCAAGTAACCATGAAAGTATTCATATAGTTTCTTGTCTTTCTTCGTCTAAAATAAAGCTTTTTAGCGCAGTACGATCATGTTCACTGCGGTTAGTAAAACCGTAACTAACTGCAATATGTAACACTGCCGTTTGGTCTTAGAAAATTGGAATTTTATTTAAAAGATTTTTCCATGGATAATGATATCATTCATTGTAAAAATTGAACCAATAAAGAAAACATTGCACCAAAATGATTATTTGATACTGAAAAGTTTTTGTCTTAAAAAATTTGAATAAATACATAATAAAAAATAGAAGAAATGTTAAAATAGTTCGAAAGAGAAAAGTTTTTTTTTCATTTGAAATTCCTATTAAAATAAAAGATTCGATTATTCATATATGGGCCATATATCTTTTCTATAATGTAATATATTCGAAATGACATATTTTACAAGTAGCAAGATTAAAGCTATTATCTGAGAAGAAAGTAGTTCAAATTCCATCGAGATCATGAAAAGTTATGGTTCTCTTATTAAACATGACTAAGCGTTTTACAATTTACATTTTTCGACAGAAACAAAAATATTCTTGTCATGTCTAAATGATTAAAGTTGACCAAGAATATGAATATCAAAAGAAAAAAATTCTAGTTCTATTTCAATACAAAAGGTGGAGGAAGCTAGACAGATTAATAAAAATCTTACACACATTGCACGAGAGAATATGCTTAACTTTCAATAAAATTAGTTGATCGATTGATAGTCGATGTTTCGAGATGTAGTGTCACATATAGAAGCTGAAAATAACGTTTTCGAGCTGCATCAACTGAGAGAACAATAGATCAGTTTAAGTTATTAAAAGATTAGCTCACTCTCTGTAATACTGGATACATGAAATTTTTATTGATCTTTTGCTTCAGATGTTATAAGCATATTTTATTTTTTCAAAAAAGAGTAAAATGTAAAATGTTGGGTCATGATCAATAAAGTCACCATAACTTTTCATGATGTCCATGTGATTCGAGCTACTTTCTTTTCAGATTATAGCTTTAATCTTTCAACTTTTGGATCACCCTTTAGGATAGCAATATTTTTTTTATTATCGTTCAACCAAACCATTTGATAGAGAATCTCACTATGAGTACGTGTATCGAATGAAAATAATGAAAACAATTAAATTTTCTAAGAATTGTAAAAGAAAGTTGTAACCACCAACAGATTGGTAAACTATAAAAGAAACACCATCATTCTCGATAAAAATTGATAGTAATATTCATAGGAATATGTCGCTTAGCCAATGGCGGCATCAACTCAGAACATATGATTATTCTGAGGACTGTTTAGCATATCGTTGTCACTTACAATTAAATCCTATCATTCGATTTCGATACTCGGGAGCTCATTCGAATAAAAATCAATTTATCACTCGAGATGAAATAAAACATTGGTCAATCATGTAAATGAAGACTATCAGTGAATTTTTTAGCGATTACAATGAAATAGATCATGATAGAAACATGAAAGATTCAAACTTTGGAAATAAGATACTCACAAAATATGCAAATATATCCATAAATAATTTTTTTTAATCGTTTTCTTCATCAAGTATTTCAAATACGTGTGAAATTTGAGTTTCTCATTGCTTTACTGATATCTATCTATATATTTCTTAATGACATTTGAGGCATTTGGAGATGTTTTAATATGATAGAACATTGAAACTAAAAAAAAACAAGATCCAATAGAAAAAATAAAAAGAAAACTATCCATAGTCTCAAAAAAAAACTATTGTAATCTCCAAAATGACTAGAACTTTCCATGTACTAACTAGTTTTAAGTAGTCAATGTAAAAATGGTGAAAACTGTTTGATTAGTCATCAAAAATGAGTGTAAACAGACAAGATGTGTTTAAAATTGATTTGTATTAATCAACACTTAATATGTTTTTGATGATTCATCAACTTTTTTCTGGTGTATACATATTGAAATGTGTAAACGCCTTTTTTTTGTCTTTACTTTGTCTACCGTCCTAGTCATGCAGGATCTGATGATGCTGTTAGTATACTATTGCAAGAGAGAATCTATACCACCTTTTAGATTACAAAAAGTTCCATGGTCGAAAGCAAGTTACGATTCTCGGACTGAATTCATTTGTGATTAGAACTAAAATATTTGTTTCGAATGTCATCTTCACATAGTCAAGATTCTATAGGTATCAAGTACTACAATAAAGCTCTTTGTACAGTTGAAGTCTAAAAAATTCATCTTGGACTGTTAACTTGTTCATCTCAAAATTTATCGATAGAAAATAAGCAAATCATATGAAAATTTCGTTTGAAAATTAGAATGCCAGGATTTCATCTTCTTGACAAAGTTTACTAGAAAGTTATCATCTAGTTGAACATGGAGTTCGATAATTAACAAAATTCCATTACGTTCATGACTTCTAAATAAAAAATACAATTTGTTCATTTCTTCATTGTCATGTGATTTCTTTTAATTTTTTACGTTGATGAAATGGTTAATTTTTGTTCACTCTCTATTAGACACTAGCGTAACTATAGTTGTTTGTTCAACAAACCCAGACTAAGCGTACATGAAATCGTATGAAATTTGATCATTATCGCAAATGTAGTCAAATATATTTTATCTCATAAACATAATTTCATTGAACTAGCTTGTTGATAATTGGAATGAAAATGAATTGAAATGGTTGAACATGGTAAAAAGAAAAAGATCTATTCCATTCATTTCGTTTCTGATTTCAATGAAGTTAAAGAAAATTTTTCTTTTGGCTTGTTTGTCTTATATGAAACCCTATATTCCGACTACACATTATACATTCTATACTATTTATATAGATCAGATGACAGACAACGTAATTCTTTCATAAATTTTAGGGAAAGATCGTTCAACTAGCGGATAGGTATAGATATCTACTCAAAATAAGAGTTGGATTTGGACATTTACGAAAACAATCATATGTCAATAGATATTTTTATGGATATATGTCTCTCTTTAATGAGAAGAGTTTAGACTCAGTGTCATCTCTCATTAGAATCATTGAACGTCGAACATGAAATGCCTCTATATCATTTGGTTTTTCGACTTTGTTTTAGTATTGAAAAACTAGATTGTTTTAAATTTCAACTACATCATATGGAACTTTGAAAAATGAATTGGTGTATTTCGCCGGTTTTTTTTCATCCTAGCTATATGTTAGCCCAAATTGAATAGTATCTTTGACATCAACACAAAAAACTACATCAGATCAGAGATATTACAGCTTAAAAAATGTATTCACGAGAAACGCACTCCTTATGAACTAAAGGCATATCAGAATGTTCTCATTTAGTTTTTGTGCTGATATCGACTATGCTATTTATTCTACTTTGATATTGAACGATGATGGTTGAAACTGCTAAGTGCGACTTTTTTTTATTGCTATAATAAGAGAAACTTCAATTTTCTCCAATATTTTTGTAGATTGCAGTCGAGCGATTTTAAGAAGAAAAACTTTTTAACATTTCCTGTCTCACTAAAAAACTAGAGAAATTTACAACAGTATCTATCAAGACAAGCTCACAAGTACTTAAGTAACATTTTTTTATGTTTGATAAAAACTGCAATCATTATCAGCAAATACGATGAGTATTATTCCATTAAAGTGATAGCTCTCATAATAAAACCCTGTGAGAAAAAAATATATTTGTTTTTGTTATTTTTTTCAAAAAATGTAAGACGAACATATTCATTCAAGATTAGTAACTAGTAATATGATCATAATATTATACTATATGCATGTATTTTTAAGTATCTTTCCTTCGGATGATACTTCTAATCTTTCTCTACAAAAATACATACTTCGACCAATTAACCATATATAAATTTGCCATAGATAATTTATATATATATATGTTACTGTCAGAGAACGTGGAATAGTTCGATAAACTTCCTAGATGTGGAATCATGTTTATCGTATATCTTTACATGTTAGTAAGCGTTCGATGTTTGAATTGCGTATATTCCTAAGATTTGCGTTACTGGAAGTATAATTTAGATGAATTTCGAGTTATGTCAATCTTATTATTATTTTGTAACAAATGATTTATTATAGTTGAATTTTGTTGACATAGAAATCTATATCAAATTTAAAATTCTTTTGAATTTTTTTAATTTGATATACGCTCTTTCAGATCAATATTAGAGTAATAAGTCATGTGTTATAAGATGGTAACAAACCAGTCCGACAAGACTTTAAAAAAACGCGTATTTTTCTGAACAAATTTTGATATGTTCAAAAATCACTCGGTTTTACTCGTTCTTTTTAAAGTAATTCAACGTATATAGACGCAGACTGTTTAGTTCAATTACTTATATTTATACAGAAACACCTGATGGGAGACTTATTATTTATAGACTGGCAAGTCAATTTTTTAACAATCATATAGAATAGAATGTTCTTAAAACTGTCTGACTATTTTTTTCTTTTTTTTACTCATATACGAGTTGATGCCTGCTTCTTCTTCTATTTGTTTACTTTGTTTACATATTATTTTTCTCAGAGTTCAAAATGTGATTTTGATCTACTTGCGACGTAAGATAGTTATTGTTGTATGCTTTTTTTTCTCATGTTTCTAATACTTGTACGATCATAAAAATTTTCAAGATACTTTGTTTTCTTTTATTCTTATCACATAAAAGAATCTGTTGCTGATTTATTTGAGAATCGACTTTTCTTAGAGCTATTGAAATTATTCTATTTTTATCTTAACATGAATAAGCATTCAAAGTTGGGTTTCTCTCTACATTTGCTGATTTTGCTCAGAAAGAGACGAATAAATAGATTATATATCAAAGTTGAGACAGTCGTATGATTTGCTAACTTTTTTTTGCAACGAGTGGTAAGAAAAATTTTCCTATTAGAGAAGCAAATATGAATATAAATTTTTTGATGGAGATATTAAAATTGAAAAAGAACGCATTTTTATGAGTTTCTTTTTGTTCGATTTCAAGAACTTGAAGTTTGTAAAAAGTACATTTTAATAATCCAATCGTTTATTTACATGTTGAAATGTTTTTTTTTTCGCATTTCTATGTTGTTTTAAATGAAGATAAATACAAGTTTGTAAAGAATTCAATTATGCATCTATCTAATTAAGATCCACACGTTCTAAATTACGTATAAAATCTACATATCCATATGTTATCCTATGGAGAGCTTCGACTGGATTAGTATTTCTCTTGTCAGTATTTCAAAGTTATAAGTCACTAGCGGAAGTACCCGGGATTGCCCGGAAAAGTTCAGTCTTAATATATGCAAGCAAAACTCCTATTGCACTCGAGAACATGTCAGAAAACCTAATCAGTAGGGAGTAGACACACATAAAACCCTATTTTTTGTTCCAGTCCTAGTTATGGCTCTTGGACGTATTTCAAGTCCCGGCCACGGCTACTCTCGCTCTCAGCGGATATGAAATCCTGACATTGAAAAATTGATCAGAAGTGAAGGATTCTTCGTCCTTACACGTCTAGATCAAGAAGAGCTTGATGAAACTTATGAGTTCTATCGACTTTTTATCTTGGCCAAGCATTTATAAGAGTATATACCCATCTCGATCGACCCCCCCCCCCGATTCCGACTGACCCTAGTCGCACTTGGTCACATTCCAGGTTCCAGAGCTGTATTGTTGTTTTCCTAGTTGGGAGCCCACATGAACAATCGATTCTTCGACAGCGTTGCAAGAAAAATCCGCTTTGATCGAAACTAAGCACAATGACACATCTAATTGATCTAGAACGTCGCATTTTGTACTACTGGAATCACACTGAATTCCGATTGATTGCAAAGAAAGACAGATAGAAAGATTTTTGTGGGTCAGATCCTTTAGCAACCTAAGGAGTCGATATCTATGACGCACAAATTTTCAGCGTCATAGGCTATTTATTCGAAATCCTCGCCTAACACGACTTCCAGGGATCAACTTCCCCAAAACTGGATTCGCGTATGACATGGGTCACCCTTGATATTCGTTTTCCTAAAAACTCGATTTCTATTGGTTTCGGACCAACCAATCAGATTTTGAGGTGATTAGAACTCTAATTCCAACTCATCGCCCTCGAAAACCTGTAGTTCCATGTTTTTCTGTGTGTTCACAAAGTACTGCTCAATAGTACTTCTATAGTACCGAATACTACAATCTGATTGGTCAGCAACATAGGCATGCTTTTTGTGGGCGAAGAACCAATTCTTTTTGAAAAAAGATAGGTGTTGACCTTCTCCTGAATGAGAGGAGAATTCCTGGAAAGTTTGATTGCATTCGCTCGTATGGTGTGGAAATGCGTAAAGAACAGACAGACAGATAAACATTCTTCTTTACATATAAGATCAAATTCTATAGATCCGTCTGAATTGTCCTATGACGTGAAAAGCATCCTCGAAGTTCTCCAACAGCAGGGATTCGATTTGACATCCTTCTAACAAGATGCAAATAGAATGTTCTCAGGATTTTCTCAGTTTAGGAGTTTCACATGGTTTATTATTTCATTACTTAAATTCTTGTCTGATGTTCATATAAATGATCATCCTACAAAAAGATTCTGCATTCTCACAATTCCGAATAAAATCCTCAGATCTCTATGTTTTTCTATCAAAAGCTTTCATAGAATTAGCATTACTCTTTCTTCGAGGACCTCCTTACAGCAATCTCCAGGTGTTGTTTTTATGATCAAAAAGATCTTGGCAAAAACTAAAAGTAATATAGATGTAAGAATCGTTACAAAATCCTTTTCTCTCATAGGAAACTAGGAAAAGACTTCTGAATTTTTATCTGCGGAACGAACATTCTCAAAGACGAATGTCGTATTTGTAGCGCTTGCTCCCACGAGAGACGAGCTCCCTTCGACAACGACAATTTCTTTTCTTTTTCGTTCATTGTAGTAATTCCCAATATTCCAGTTGATGCCCGATGGGCACAGAATGGAGTCACTATTGCTGGAAGCCATGGACCGGGCAGTGCCACCAATCAACTCTACTACCCTGAGGGTCTCTTCGTTGATGATGACCAAACGATGGTTATCGCTGACAGGTGGAATCATCGTATCATGCAATGGAAGATGGATGATACCAATGGACAAGTAGTAGCTGGTGGGCATGGCCGAGGAAATCGATTGGATCAGTTGAATGAACCAAACGATGTGTTGATCGACAAAGAGACGGATAGTCTCATTATTTGTGATCGAGGGAATAGACGAGTCGTACGATGGTCTCATCGTAGTGGCACAATTCAAGGAGAAATCCTCATCGACAACATTGTTTGTTATGGATTGGCCATGGATAATCAGAGATATCTCTACATCTCTGACACCGAAAAATATGAAGTAAGACGATATCAAATAGGAGACAAGAATGAAACTATTGTGGCTGGTGGCAATGGCCAAGGTGCTGGTCTCAATCAACTCAACGATCCGTACTACATCTTTGTCGATCGACAACAGACTGTCTACGTGTCAGACAAGGACAATCACCGTGTAATGAAATGGAATAAAGGTGCAAAAGAAGGCATTGTCGTCGCTGGAGGTCAAGGCGAAGGGGATACTCTGACACAATTGTGGTATCCTCAAGGACTGTTCGTCGATACGTTGGGTACCATCTATGTGGCAGACTCGTGGAATCATCGAGTGATGCGTTGGCCTAAAGGAGCGAAACAGGGCACTGTCATTGTGGGTGTAAATGGTGGAGGAAAAGGAGCAAACGGGTTCCGGTATCTCGAGAGTTTGTCCTTCGATCGTCATGGCAATCTCTATGTCGTCGATTATGGTAATAATCGTGTTCAACGCTTTTCGCTCAAATAGACCCAAACTGATGGATTAATTTTTTGCGTTCCTTTCCTTTCAAATAAATCACGTTGAATTGATGAAAAGAATGGTTTATTCTATTTGCGCGCGCGACCAGGAACCATCCTGGTGGAGCCGTGGCGAGCGTAACACTCATGCACACACGGGACAGACTCAAATCATTCATACCGCTCCCACTCGAGAGATATGTCAGTGAGTCTGGAGGGCCCGGTCGTATGTCACGGACACCAAGACGGTTCCTGGCCGGGATTTTAGGGACTACCCGGAAGTCCTTCATAGAAGATGAAACCCTAACCCTCAACGGACAGAACTCACCTAGAGAAGAATAGTATTTGGAAAGAAATGAAAACGAAATAACAACATAACTAACCAATATATTAACAAATCTTCAGTTTTTTTAAATAAACGTCTCGTTTTCAAAATAAGATTATTTTCTTTAGTTTCTGAAAATAGTTTTAATTTAATTAAAAATCAAATATTTTCTTTTTATTTTTTTTCTTCTTATTGGATAAAGAATATGAACTAAAAAGATTTAATTTTATTTGTTAAAAAAAAAATGAAAAATGGATCATTATAGAGAGTTTATAAGTTGAGAAAATATTTCATTTTTAATGGAGGATATTTTTACTTGATACTCATTTGCTTTCATTACCAATTGACGACTGATTTTGATGGTTTTGATTTGCTGATTAACGGCCGGTGTAGACTTCAATTCGTCAATTAGTTGGTACACTTGACTAAGTGATAATTTTTCATTTAATTGAATTAATTTTTTACTATTTTCTTCACGTAATTCTCTTAGACAACGTAATACTTCTTGTATTCTATTATTCATATTCGAGTTTATATCGGAAATCTTACAAATGTGTCGTTCTTCATTCAGAAATCGTTTTAGTACAGCTATAAATGGATCAATTTCATTTAATAGTTCTTTCTGCCGCAAGAAATGAATGAGTCTATCGCATTGGAATAGGAAATTATGAAAAGAATTCTTCAAATCATTGCTGGAAAATTGTATTGATTGTGTAACAAATTCATGTTTCACTTTCGATTCAATCATAAAATGACTTTCATCAAAGGGACACAAACAATGTTTAGTTGCTTTGTTTTTATCAGATTGATATTCAAATATGTAAAATGGCCCTACTGGTACAATATTACTTTTTGCACAATTGGAACATATCTTAGTGATAACATGAACTGTATTTATTGTTATTTCTTTATCAGTTAATCCAACTTCATGTAATTTCCAATTGTAAAGTATTAAACGTAATGTTTCCATAAGAGGTCGAGCAAGTATTGAGATTTCAAGACTAGTTTTTCTTATTGATTGCCATTCATTTAAATTATATGGTTTTAAATTAAGAATAAAATGAAGTAAACGTACAGATTCAGTCACTGATGTTGTCCAGCTATTAATAGATTCTTGTTTTACAAATTCATCAAATTCAACACCACGTTTTTTAGCTGCTAAATATCGAAATGATTCACTATCAAAACAAAATGTATTTTTCTTTTCAAATGGAATATCTTTAAGATGTTCTTGTTTAAACATTTCTCGAAGTAATGAACCAGTATTACCCGGTGCAAAAAATGTTGATCGAGCATTAGTAAAACAAAAAATAATATTATTATAAAAGATTGGTGTTAAATACATTAATAATTGATTAACACACGAGCTAAAAAACATATTCAACCGAGATTCATTTGGTTTAAATAGTAAACAAACAGCATTTAAATGTGATAAATTATTAACATATGCTAATACATGATCAATATTTATTTCATCTTGAACAAGACCACGTGTATCACCCATACCTGGTGTATCAATTAAACGTAAACATAATCTTTCATTTAATTTGAACATATATGATTTACATTGTTGTGTTACTGATTGACCTTGATGTTCATGATTTTCATTTGAATCAATATCATCAAATTTAACAATAAATTCATTAAATTGATCACCAGTAGTAATAAGAAATGAAACTGGAATTAATACAACCGGATCATTTTGTTGAGCTTGTTCAAGAGTATCGAAAATTAAATAATTAACAAATGAATTAATGAATGTTGATTTTCCAACTCCTGTTTCACCCATAAGTAATACATTGATCTCAGTTATTGATGGTAATTTGTTTTCTGATGGAAGTGAAGATGCTAATGATCGTTGTAGTTTTGGTGAGGATGCTGATGGTAATGGTTGCTCTATTGTAAGATATAATGTTTTATTTAGTTATTATAAAATATAGTGTTGATAGAAAAAACAAACAAAATCATTTATTCAGAATCTTTTACCTTTGAGATGATCACGTCGAGGTTTTGATGTTGATTCAATAGGTAGGCGTACAACGCTGAAGTCGTTCAATTTTTGTTTACAAGGACTAAAGTCAACATAAATTAAAGAAGTTTCTTGTTTTGTTTTTTGTCTTTCTAAGATTAGATGTTCATATATTCCTTCCCATTTGTCCAGTTTTCTTCGTTTTAGTTTATCACTTGAATACCATAGAATTACAGAACTATGCTCTTTTGCCAAAGAACATTTTAATATTGTATTAATTTCTTCAATTGTCATAGATGTATCCTCATGAGAAAGAATATCTAAAATGTTGATATACTGAATTTGATTACTCATCAATCGTTCAATTAACATCGTTTTTGAGAGCCATCGATGTATTTTTTGATGAAAATCCTTAGAGTTAGTTTTTAACGATGAATAACATTGAGCTGATATGATTTTGTTAATTTCTACTGACTCACAGGAATTTCGACGAATATCGGAAAGTGTTCTTTTAAGACATTCTCGACATTTGTTATATGTATTCAATAAAGTATAGAATTCTTCTTTATAATGTGTCCACTGTTGATTTAATGTAGGATCTGAAAAATCTTCTGGGTTTTTCTCTAACAATCGCTGAATATCTTTTATCGACTTATCGATCGGTATGATGAAAATTTGAATGTTTGAAATATCATAATGAATCTGATCAGTCAGGTTGTATGTTACTGGGAATTGATCATTTTTATAAAGCCATCTTAATGAATGCATCGTATACATAAGTGGATGATGAAAATTTTCATATTTCTGCCATTCTTGTAGTTTATTTAGAATAACTAATAATGGTGTATTAGGATTGTTAACACATGTTTCAGAGCCATATATTGTAACATTAATCAGTTCAGCAATTTGACGTTTCTCAATGTCACTTAGAACGAGATTGCCCTTGCTATTTTGTAATCGATTGGAAATACTTTCAAGTAAATTGTCAACAGTCTTCACAGATTGATCATTTGAAATCGGTATAATGCATAAAATTTCTATGCCCCATACTATTTTAGTAATCATATGAGTTGCACGAGTCGACGATGGGGGTCGAATAATTTGATCTACATTTCCAGCTGTAAAATTCAATTCTTCTTCTTTACTTCTATATGAATAATATAGAAAACGACTATTATCATGAATAGATTGATTATGATTGACTAGAGAACAAACTCCTGATGGACTAACCATACAAAGAAGTATACTTTGTTGAAGATCATCACTGGCATCCATCTCTTTAAGATAAGTTATTAAATCAATTGATTGATCACCTGAGAATACTTTACATATAGAACATCCGTTAAGTCTTCGAATGTTAGATGCCTTGACAGAGTATTTATCAACCAATCTGTCATATGATGCATCATAAAATGAACCTAATCGACCCGAAATATCAATTGCTTTTCGTTCAATAAAATTAGAAACCGACGTCATTCTAAAATATCATAGTTCAAATCAAATTTTGTTTGAGAACAAATTAAATACTCAGTATTATATACAAATTATTAGTATAAAACGTAGTGTTTGGTAACTATTATATTTGTTCAGTAAATGAATAATTTACATGTGGATGTGGGACTGAGTGTGGATGCAGCTGCCAAGAAGGTCGACATCGACACCCATATTCAAGAAAAAAAATTTCGATTTTTCAAGAAACCTTTCCATTAGTGTCACTTATGAAGTCTTGTCTCAGTGGATTGTTAATCAGTCGATTTAAAAGTCAATTCATGATGAAATATCAAAATTATATATTTTCAAACTTGGTTGTTTTATATATAGACAATAAGTAGGAAGTCACCCGGAATTTTTAGGTATTTGTCTTCATTTCCTAGAAATATCATAGTGAATTGCTGATGAATAACCTTTCGTAGGGACTCATTAGAGATTTCTTGATGATTTTCTAGTGATTCATCAAGGATTTTAGAGTTTTTGATGAATTAACAGGTATTCCACCAGTAAAAGTGAACTATGGAACTTTGTGTATTAATCGATTTGTGTCGGACTAATATTCCATAAAAGAATAAGATCTATATTAAATATTAAAAAGTATTTATTATAGTGGACAGACTATGATAAAATACTCAGCTCTCTACCATGACGTTTTCAGTGATATTCAACAAACAAGAATCAAAAGTATCTCATTTGGTAACCCAAAATTCTCCGTGGATCATCATTCTATATACCTAACTTTTTTTGTTTGAAAGAACATGTCAGGATGCAAGGCATGGTGGAGTCTTTTTTTAAATTCTTTGTTTTTTTAAACAAAGAAAATGGGTGAAAATTTCAATGTCTCGAAAAACTCAAAAAATGGCGCTCTAATTATAAAAGCACTCTATTATATAATAATAACAATGCTTAATTCAAAAAAATAGAAATTCTGACATGTCGTGTCTGTTGACATACTCTTTCCAACAAAAAAAGCATAAATAAAGAAAAAAACGAACAAAGTTTCTTGCTTTTTATGAAAGAGAATATTTTTCAAACAGATGATGGCAGAAGTTAACAAAAATTTCCGCAAAAGAGGAGGTGTCGAATAAAAAGTCATGCCATTTATGAAAGGTCAGGTCACGGAATATAATCCCATGTATTTATTTGGTTTTTTGAGGAGTAGAGGAGATGTTTAAAACTCCTAATTAACAAATATTAATTAATTTGTCAGATCTTAAAGAGATTAATCACAATCTTTCTTTTTTCAGTAATTTAGTTACAAAATAAATCAATGTTACCTCTTTTTATAAAATGAAAAATCATATTTACCGTCAACTGTTTGAAAAAATGGTCGTTGTGAAGTTCTTTTTTCATGTGAAGGAGAAAAGTGAAGAATTTGATTATTTACTTTGTAAACGGACGAAAGAAAAAAAAAGCAGACTACCAACAAAAAGTGAGTCATACTTCTTTTCTTCTTTTTTTCTGTTAACTCTTTTCATTTCGTGATTAAATAACCATAAACCATTGTGTATCTTTGTAAATTAAAAATCCAACGAGAAATTTATCAGAGAATATTAGTGATGAAAAGTCTTAGATTGGATTGAAATTTTTTAGAAAAAAGAACCGTATCATATAACATAGTAGATGTATAAAAAGAAAAAAATTCTCTAAAAAATGATTTTTTTTTTAGATAATTATGTAGAGATGAAATTTCATGCATATAACTTCATAAAATGATTAATAAATCATTGATGAATATTAATCATTTTAAATAAATATCAAGTTATAAATTATTAGAATTAATTCAAATATAATTCAATCATTTAAATTTATGAAATTAAAGAGCTAAAGAAAGTAATATAAATCTTCATCAAAAGAAAAATATTTCAATATTAATTGTAAATCTTTTTTTTATAGTTTTTGGACATCATTAAGTCGATATAATTCAATCTCTACTATTATTTAGACAAAAACAAAACAACAAATTTTAATTTGTCATTGTCAATAGATATTTGTATCCCACATAATATAAATTTTTGTGAAATATTATTTGAAAGGAGTGTTAAAGTATATTGGATAGAAATTTGGACTGAGAGGGATATTTGGCTAAAAATCGCTATTATTTTCAAGATTTAATTATAGAGATATATTCTTCGAAATATCATCTATCTAGTGGTCAGGGGCGTAGCCAAGGGAGGGGCAAATGGGCAATTGCCCATTTCATTTGGAGGTTTGCCCATTGTAATTTTTCTTAGTAAATTTTTGCCCATTGAAATTTTAGATTTTCAGCATTGCTTTTTTTCTTTGAATTAGATAGTAACTGTATTTCTTTTCTTCCGTCTGAATCATACATGCACTCTTTGCTTGTCCTTTCTGTAAAAAATTAAACGGAACAAAACAGAACAGAACAACAAACATGACAAGTGTACAATTGTATATATATACACCTCTTCTTTTCTTTTTTTTCTTTCATCTTTTCTTATAATACTGATACGCACGAAGAAACAAGATGATAAACTGGACGAGATAGGTTATAGTTCATCTTCTTCCGTCTGAGTATTATAAGAAAAGATGATAGAAAAAAAAGAACATATATATATATACAATTGTACACTTATCATTCTGTTGTTCTGCTTTAAAAAAATATAAATACTAAGCTATGTCGAATGAAAAGCGACCCAGTACTTTATTTAACTACAACTTTTCTTCCAAAAAAATACGTACTGGCACAGAAAATTTAACACAAGATTCAACTACACCTGCAACTACAAGTGCTACAGTTACCATAAGAAATGAATGATAACTGGAAAAACAAATGGTTAAATGAATTAATCAAAGAGACAGACAATGTATTATTTCCAAATGTCCGTTATTTATTAATTTTTTTGGCAGCATTACCTGTATCAACAGCTTCTGCTGAAAGAAGTTTCAGCCAATTGTCGAGAATTAAAAATTATTGTCGTTCTACAACGAAACAAAATAGACTCAACGGACTTGCTGCTGCGTACATTCATAAAGATTTGGATATAAATTCAAGTGAAATATTGACATTATATACACAAATGCATCATCGTCGTCTTGATTTTGGTACTTGAATTTAAAGTATAAATGTTAAAGACTTGAGTCTGATGTATATTTGATTAAATGAACCATATTTCATTTTTTTGTGATATTAAAAGAACCATATTTCATTTTTTTGTGATATTAAAAGAACCATATTCCATTTTTTTATGTTATTAAAAGAACTACAATTCATTTTTTGATTTTTTACTTATCAATACATTTTTGGACCAAAAAATCTTTGGCCCATTCAAAAAAATTTTGCCCATTTTGCCCATAGTTTTTTTTTTACATATGAGAAGTTTGCCCATTGGTCTGAAAATCCTGGCTACGCCCCTGCTAGTGGTATAAATAACTTTGTTACAACTCTCAAAGAAACTGAAAAATTAGCCTGAAAATTGTGATATCACCGAGAAAATTAATATCTGACAAAATCAAACTGTTCGATAGATAAATCAAGTAGGTTTTGTGAATCTTCAAGCCAAACTCTATACAATAGTAAAAAGTTTTCTTTTTTACATTACATGTTTAATTTCTAAGGAAAAAAAAAGAAGAATAATATTTTTTCTACAGTGTTATTCGAAGGTCTAATCCCGTAAAATGAACAATCCATCCATATCCAGCCTCCAAACTTTTTCAAATTTTGCCATAATGTTCTTCTATCTACTGTCGTCTCTAATACCTGTTAGCGCAAATATTTCTGGACTGTACAGTAGAGTTTCGAAAAACCTTGAATTTTCCGATATTTTTAAGCTTTTCTGACTTTGAAAAAATATTTAATAGACAAAAATAGTCTATTCTTGAACTCAACGGATTAAACTATGTCAAATGATATACAATACAAAAAAATTTTGACGCAAAAGTATTTTCTCTAAAAAAAGCTGTATTGCGCAATCCCTGCGGGATTAAAACGTGAAGCACGATATACCTATTGTTACTAATTCCCTAAAAACGGCTCTTCTTTAAGTATATTGGGGGTATTCCATCAGCATTACTAAATTTACAGAGTAGAACTTCATAAAGGAAATACTCCAATTAGATGTTAGTTATATATAGCATCTGATAGGCTCTTGAAGGCAGCTATCAGCCGCTGTGACAATCCATGAAGGGTGTCTGTGATGGTCTCTGGAGTCCGTCTGTCACAGTTTGTGATGGGTTCGGAGCCTCTTTATCACGATGTGTGCTGATTAATTAGTTAATCAAATACTAATTAACTAAGATGTCTGTCACGGTCTGTGGGGAGGAGGGAGTTAATCCAAATTTCCACCCTATATACTTCAACACTTCTTTCAGATCGTGTTTCATAAAAAATAAGGGCAAGGGTTCTCCTCAGGTATTGTTCGTCGAAAAATGTGTTTTCTGAAAGTTACTTTTCTGCGTCATATCTAATCATTTCTGAGCAAAGAAATCCGTTTTCAAGCAAAAAAGTCCTGTATGAACTATTTTCTTATTGAATTTCTGAAGGATTAAGTAAAAGGATGGTGAAGATATGTACCCGAAAATATATAGAATATAGCAATCTCCTTGTGATTAGCAAGAGCAGCTACATCGTGTTTTGCATTCTAATCCCACAGGAATTTCGCTAATAGATTTTTTTTAAACCAAAAAAAAAATGATATAGTTGTAAATCATGCCGTTGATAATAATCATACTCATTGAAAGATGTTTGCCGTGAAAAATTATCGATTATTTATATTTTTCATGTAAAATATATTGAGAAGCCAATAATTAAAAATACAAATATGATAGATACTCATCGTTAGATGAATCATTTATCAAAGAATTAATTAATAATACACTTAATATAATTCAAAAATTCAATGGGTCTTTGACATATCAATAAAATATTCATACTATCAATGTTAACATTGATTGATGTTTCATTATCGCCAAGAGAATAATTTATTCCATATAGTCTCAAATAATATAAATTAGTTTCTTATATACATAAGAATTTATTAGAACATAACAAGCAATGAAAATGTAAAAGTTAATATTTTGTGCCATCACATATCTGTTCCTAAAAAACGTTCTGGAAGAAGACATTTTTATTAACAATCGAGAACAAATTTTCTTCTCATTCCGAACTCTATATGACTTTTGTTATCATATACTCATAAAGAAAATGATATGAAAAGAAAGAGACACATCCATAAAAAGGCTTCACACTTTTCATTTGGAGTCGACAAGTTCAATTTTAGTTTTAATGTGATGAACTATTCAAAACGATTTCTGATAGGAGCTGATCTGTTTTTTTTGAAATATCATTCACAAAGCAGAATAAAAATTTTTCGGACAGTTGAAGTTTCAAAACTTTTTCATTGATCAATTCCTATTACGAGAACTGTTTGAAGAATTCTTTCATTTATTTGATCTGAACTTTGAGCTAGAAGCTAGTTGACTCTTACTTTCATTAAGTTCAAAATAACGACACAATACGTCAATCCTTATATCTGTTCGAAGAACATATGCAGAAACCGTAAGTTTCTTATCAATTGATAAAGAATTTTCTCCTCTTTCGAGCTGTATATGATTTGTTTTTCTCAAACATTCATAATGAATGCAGTGCAAAGAAACAAAGAGAGATACTCGTACAAGAAATTTGCTATTTTTACATAGACTCGTGAAAAAAGATCTTGCAGACGATAGTTAATTTGATTTTTATCAACCCGCCAAAGAGCTCTACCAAGACAGTAATTGATTCGTTTTTGTAAACTGATCAAAATGATCTTGTAAAATAATCGATAGTTATAACATCTTGACGAATCCATATAAAAATCGTGTAGTTTTTATGTGAATGGTTTGGACATCATTTTAATTATACATGTGTGCCAAAAATAAATTATATACAATTCACAAAATCAAAGAAAAATTGCCACATCAACTGATAGAAAATTTTCTTATTACAACACCTCTCTTGAAAAGATATAGGGTTCAACATTTTGTGCCATTATTCTTGCAACGTACGTTACATATGAATTTAAGCGAACAACAATGAAATTATCTTTATTCAAGCTCTTTTTTCTTGTACGTCGCCCTTGACAATTATTGTCAATACAATAACAGAAAAACAGAAAACAAAACAATAGCACACGTTGCCTTTTATCATTTATTTTTAATGAATAGAAGACTGACTAAAATAGAAGTTTGGTAGTAGAGATTGAAATAAAAAAAAACAATTTACTTCTATTTGATTAGATTTACTTCCAACTTTTCTTGATTTGAAAATCATTAATTTGAAATCGAATAACTTTAGAAAAAAATATGAAATATCATGAAAAATAGAACCATTGCTAATAATATGGTACATATTTATATACTTTGAGAATGATAATTTTATAAAAATGACTTTAAATTTAATTATTAATCCTAACAAAGAATGAGATTTATTTTGATTGAAGACATATATTTGAAATATATTTGAAACTAATTTCTCTCATTTACATCATCACAAACATTCCGACATATTCATAAAACAGAGATGTACATTGCGCGACCCTGTCGTCGACACGACAGCAGCGATTCGATTGTTAAAAAGTTTCTAGTTTTTGTTTCTTAAGAAATCTAAAATGCATAGAGTATGATTTATTTTGTTATTCAGATTAATCGATATTTAGAAGTTGATTTACCATTATTGAAAGTTAAGAAAAATTCACTTGAATTTTGGTCAAGTGATTTTGTATCATCAAAGTTTCCTTTATTAAAACGTTTTGCTCGAAAATTGATTTAAACTCTTGATGCTACTAACAAATATCAAACAAGTTGATTGAAAAAATCAGTGAATAGTTTTGTTTTATAAAATAAATGTTTTATTTATAATTTGTTAGAAAGGAATAAATGAAGTATAAACAATCGAACAAGACCTCTAAAAAATCCGTTAAAATTTAGTTAAAACAGTTTTTTTGACGAATTTTATGGAATTCACATATAAACAGACAACTAGCAACGAAGGTCCTCATTACAGACCTTGGCAATCGAGAATAATAGGCGTGAGATTTTCAATAGTTTTTTTTTTGCAAAACTGATCAAGTTATAATTTTGAAAGATGATCAACATCACTGTTTGTGAGTTGATTAATATATATATAATAGTGCATAAGATCTGCTGTAGATATAATGGATATGTAAAACAGACGTATTTGCCAATTAATTCAATGATTATAATAATAAGAATATTAAATTAAGAAAAATGAAAAATAGCGAGCAAATAGCAACAATACAAACAAAAAATAGGACGTCCGTAGAGAAAATAAAAAATCTCTGTTCAAAATATAGAAATTAGAAAGATTTTTGATCTAATGTTCGATTATCCTGCAAAATAACTATAGTTTACAAGAGATTTTTCATTTTACATATTTTGTATTAATTTAATAAGGCTAGCAAACATATGTAAGTTTCACATTTCAGCCCCAAAGAACCTACGCTGACAAGCTTTTTTATATGTCCTTGCTGATCAAAAACGGCTTACACGTACGTGCGTGATCATACAAATGCAATAATACTTTGTAGATGCATGCTTCACTGATTTCTACCAAGAGAAATGTATTTTTCGTCGATTTTTCTTTATTTTATAATCAACAAATATATATATATCCATTGTAGGAGCGCTGTTTCGAAATCATACACATATACCTATTTGCCAAACAACAACTGATTATCGACATTGATCTGTATAACATTCAACATCGCGAATACAAAATGGCGAATACAATAAAGTTGATCTTTTTTCTGTTCTTCATCATGACACTACTAGAAAAAGCCAGAGTATGGACAGCACCACATGGAGTTAACAAAACACGCAATATTCATAAAGCTGATACGGTCACTGTCACGCCTATAATTGGTTTATTTTCAACGTTGCTATATTTATCATCAAATTCCTAAACAAGTTTTCTGTTGATGAATAAAATATTTGAATTAAATTCTACTTTACATCATTCATTTTTCACGTGATTTTCGAGCATATTAGTAATTCTAAAAGCTGTCATTTAACGTGAACTAAATATTTGAATAGAAACTTCCTCCTGCTGGTGATTGTATGATATATTCGATTGATATTTGGCCTTTGAATATATCACGGATTCTAAATCAATGGTTCGAAATGCTCAAAATAGTTAAATAGAATATTTCTATACAATATTCATTTCTTATGTGACCTTCGAGTATATTACTAATTCTAAGTCATTGATCTTCATTGAGTAAAATATTTTAATAGTAACTTCCTGTTTGTATAAGTCATTCATTGTCGACATAGATCATGAACACACGATCCGTTCTGAATCTTTGATTTAAAGTTGGCAAAATATTTCCATAAAAGCTTAATTTTATGTGTATGAAGGGCTACGTATGTGCTATTCGCAATGGCTGTACGAATTATTCATTTTATCGCGTGATGCTAGAGTTTATGGTCAGTTTTAAATCATTTGGTTCAAATGAGAAAAAATTGTGAACAGAAATTTGCTATGAAATATTCATATGGCATGTGGTCTGTGACTATATTATTAATTCTACATCGTTAATTTAAAGTAAGCAAAGAGAGTTGAATAAGACCTTACTTGTGTTCCTAGTATGAACTTGTCAGTTGCCTTGTGATCTTCATCCATTTTAAAAAGCTATTCATTATTCCATCGAAATGAGATCAATATTCGAATAAAGCAGTCCATAAGTCACGTATGTTGTATTGTTTCGAGCAGTTATGATTCTCAAATTAATTCAATGTTTTTTTTCAGACAACATAGCATAACGCGTATACATATCGAAAAACCTCATCATATATCATCAATGCTATAAAACATTCATCTTTTTTCTCTTCGCTTATGTTTATTATATACTTTTATCATTGAATATTAATAAAAATATATCTATGAAAAAGTGCTTTCCTTTAGACATTTCAATTAATACTATGGTTTGGTGCTTGAAATCAATACTGTAACGACGAACTGAGAGAACAGAAGTGCATGTGTGTGTCTGTCATTAGATATGATGTTTAATCGGCTATTTCATATTTTCGATTATGATTCGCCTATGTTTGTGTTATCTTTTTATATCGAAAACTAGCAACACAACTAGAGAATAAAAACAAAGTTTGAGTGATTATTGGTAGTGAATTGACAAGTAACAAAATAGCATTTGCATTCTAGCCAGAATGATAGGAATCGTGACATCAGCATCTGACACGTTCAGATTGAGAAGTGAGAGTTACAAATATATCATACGTCTATGAAAAATGTATGAGTTTTATGACGTTTTTTTCCATCTGATGTGAAAAGTGATAGATGTTCTTTTTTTCTAAAACAGATAGTCTACAATATATCTCATCTTCGATGTCTTTCTGACCGGCTCAAGAACTCTACGAATACTTAACAACTACCATCTATTCTTTCTTTGATGACAAAATTGAAAATCTTGCTCAACGCTTAATGCTTTATGCTAACAAATCTTTGGCAAAATATGCCGAATTTACGTCATTTAACCATCGAAATCGAGAATATTTGCATAAATGGATATCAACAGGACTAAATTATCATAAATCATATGATCAGACTCAATGTGTTTCAACTTTGAATGACTTTCTATTCGAATAAAAACAAGATTATTTTCGAACAAATCGCTAGATTGGTTAACTCATTTTGTATGCCATCCTGACTCAATGAGCACCAATAGTTTGTGCGATGTGATTGAGGTTTAGAAAACACAACTGATTCTATCTGCTAGTATATCTCACCTTACACTTTTGACAAATTCATCTGGATCTGGGTGTGGGTGGGGTGGGTGGGTGTGAGTGTGACTGTGGCTATCGCTGTGGCTTTGGCTATGGCTATGCCTGTAGCTGATGGAAGTAAAATAACCCACAGCCACACTCACATCGACATCCACACACACCCTCCCCCCTCCCCCCACCCTCACATCCACACCCACTCCCACACCCTACACCCTACACCCCACACCCACACCTACGCCCTATTTTGTTAAAAAGAAAAGATAGTATCGTCAGATATGACAGGAAACCCGTCAAATCTCGCAGTGCTCCGGCACGGTTCCGCAGCAGGGTGGTATGGCATCACGCTTTGCAGATCTCTAATTAGTATATTTAAACGAATCAGGTTTTTTGGGTCGGATCCGGCTTGATTCCGAAAATTTGAACTCACGCAGAACTCTATCATATTCTGCAGTTAAAAATTATCTCCAATACAATACAACAGTATGTCTTGATAGCGAGTCTGTTTTTCTGCATCCGGTATCCGTGTATCACTTTTTTACATTAATGACATTTGATATTTACATGATTAAACGAGAAAAACTTCAATGTCATGAAGCATGTTCTCTTTACATTGAGCAACTCGATATACTTTATATTATTTTACTAGGAGAACAAAATGTAACGTTTTGATTCTTTTATAGAGTATGCTCACCCTGTAATTCATTATCAAATTATTAAAAAAATATGATTAGAACATCTCATACAATGTTTATTTGCGTTGTTATATTGATGCAAATTTCTCTTGTTAAATATTCAAATGGATATTTTCATTTATATGAAACATTGAGTATGACAGAAAATCATATAACTCATTATTATGATTGTTTCTATGCTTCAATGTTCTCAGAAACATCCAACATAGAACTTTTATTAAGACCATACTGTATTCGTCCGGATGATAATGATTTGGAAAGAATTAGATCGATCAATGAATCACAAATATTCGGTAAACGCTTTACTTTTTTTCAACTTCGTCAATTGAATGTTACTGATGAAAATCTATATGAATGGTCTGCTCCAATTCATACAATAGAACATTATCAGTTATATATGACTGATTCATCTGTTCAAGATGGAATTTTTTACAACTGTTCATCACCATTTTGGTTTGGATCATTTTGCCAATATACATTGAATTCATTGGATTCATTTAGTGAAATTGTCATCAAAAGATTTCAATCTAGGAATAGTGATGCACTTTTGCACCAAAATCTAGTCCTTTTAAATATAACACGTGGTACATGTTACATTCATTTAAAATGTAATCGTGGTCCACCACCAATGTGCCTTGATTGGAGAGAAATATGTAATAGGAGATGTGATTGTCTAAACAATTGCATTGATGAAGAAAGTTGTTTTGAATTGGAAATAAACGAATGTGATCAAGATCAATTTCGTTGTAAGAATGGGATGTGTATTCCAAATAGTTTAGTTCGTGATCGTAGTTCTTTTATTGATTGTATGGATGCGTCAGATGAAATATCTTTTGTAGTCTTGCAAGCGTTAAGCCTATCGTGTTATAAAAAACCGACTTTTGATTGTGATACAATAACATGCAGTGAATTTGACCTCTTTTCATGTGGCTATGGGGGATGCTTTGTGGGACTTCCAATGTATTTCTCTCAATCGTGTGAGAATCAACGTGATCGATTATATACTGAAGCACTATTCATGTACGATAATACAAGTGAGATCTCAGAAAAATGTTGGTTGGCAATGATCTGTGCAACATATCTGGGCCGGCATATCAAAAATGTCAACTGCACCCATACTAAGTTGGTTCAATTCGAATGTCCGTCACGTTTCTTCTTCCCATCGGCATCAACATTATTCAATAGTATTCGTTTTTTTTTCGAACTAAATAATTCAACACCAATTGTACCGAGCTATATTTGTTATAAAACGAAATGGTGTGATAAGTTTTTGCGTGCAACATTTTATATTAATGGATCGGCATGTAAATATCTTCATGAATTTCCTTTCTTTAATATTGGACATCCGACTAGTGGTATATTGTATGCAGTTGAACTGTTTTATGAAGAAGTCGTGCTATTTTTTAAAGAATGGTGTCCATCGTCTGAATTTGAGTCAATAATAACCACTGATGGTAGTTGTTCCCATTCTGCTCTTTTCTATTGTAATGGTACATCAAAATGTATATCAAAATATCGTGTGCTAGATGGAAATATTGATTGCTATCAGTCATATGATGAGTTATTTAATGAAAGTTGTTCTCTGAATTTATCACACCGATTTTACTGTCCATCCGATGCAAAATGTATACCACAACAGCAGTTAAAAGATAGTAGGAATGATTGTTCAGGGCAAGAAGATGAATTGATTACAAACCGTGATTGCTTTTTATATAATCAATATGACAAAGAAAAAATAATCTTTTCGAAAATTTGTGACGGTTTTACGGAAATGTCACCAATTCTAATTGATAATCAAAATGAAAGTGATGAAACAAATTGTCAGTATTGACCATGTGATACACAATATACACATTGTGATAAAGTATGGAATTGTTATAATGGTGCTGATGAATTAAACTGTTCATACATGATTTATCCCTATAATTGTACATCTAATGAACATCATTGTATACAAGTTGATAATAACAAACAAGGAATAACTTTCGATACAAAGATTTCTCATGATTGTTTGTCAGTGGAATTCGCCGGAGACAAACAAATTAATTGTTTAGGATCAACAGATGAACGAGATTATTGTCGTTTAAATTATCCAAATGAAGCAAATAGACGATATCGTTGTTGGAACGATACAACATGTATTAATATCCATCAGTTGTGTGATTGTATACGTGATTGTCAGCTTGGAGATGATGAAGCCATCTGTTCTTGGTTACGTGGAGGATTGGATGTATGTTTTCCTGATAAGTTTATTTGCAGTAACAATAAAGTTGTTTTAAGAAAACACTTGTGTGACAGTAAACTATCTTGTAGTAAAAAAGAAGAAGCATTAATTTGTGACTTGACTGAATGGAATAAACCAGAACGAAAATATTTTTCTATTGGTAACTATTTTAATCAATATCCTGATATATTATTGCAAAACAATGAACAATTATCAACTACAATGAAAACAATGCTAAACAAACAAAAAAATGAAAAAAATAATGATTTATTGTTACAATGGTATTGCAATGAAGGTGTATTAGTTTATTCAATTGATCAGAAATTTTATTGTTTTTGTTCACCAGTGCATTATGGCGATCGTTGTCAATATCAAAATGAATTTATCGGTTTAGTTTTGAATGTTCGGCGAAAATCAGCACGTGATTATTTATTTCTATTTCGCATAATCATTATTTTGCTTGACGATAAAAAGAATTTATTATTTCAAGAACAAATTTTATATAGATCTTCATGTGAAAAACGACATCAAATGTATTTACTTTATCCTAATCGACCAAAATTAAAAGATAAAAATTATTCTATTCGTTTCGATGTTTATGCTATCCATCGTTTACAAAACACAATTCAATTTCGAACAAGTTTTTATCATAAAATTCCATTTACATTTTTGCCTATTCATCGATTTGTTATTAATTTAGCTATACCAGAAAAACAGGCACAAACAAACTTATGTAATAATATTCAGTGTCAAAATGGAAAATGTTATCGATATGAAAATTACAACCAGTATTATTGCCGATGTGATTATGGTTGGTTTGGTGAATTTTGTCATCTTCGTCATAAATGTAATTGTTCTTCTCAATCAATGTGTACTGAAACAGGTTGTATATGTCCTTTAGGAAAATCTGGTTTATTATGTTATGTTCCTGAAGAATTATCTTGTAAAGACATTGTTTGTCAACATGGTGGAACTTGTATAGCTCAGGATCAACGAATTCTGGAAAAAGATTCTCAATGTATTTGTACGGACGAATGTGAAGGTGAATTTTGCGAAAAACGTCAAATGCGTATTATAATTCATTTCAATAATATTCAAATACCATCATCAATACTGATTCATTATCTTATCTCAAGAAGATCTCGAAATCCAGATCATTTAACACAATTTAAGCGAATTTCTGTATATGAAAATACTGTTACCTTATATCCTTCGATGCAATATAATATGGCTTTTGTTCAGTTTGATAATAATTATTATTTAGTCGTTCTACATTCACTTCCTGTACATCACGATGTGAGCACAACTGTTATTCCTTCAAATAAATGTCCTTATTTTGAAGAATTATTTGATCGTAGTACATTTTTATTTCATCCATTAAAACGCATCAAATATTATCCTCTAATATGTCAAAACAATATTAAGCTTGTATGTTTTTATGATCAAACACAAATATGTTTATGTTCAAAAAATTATTTAACCGATTGTTTTGATTTCAATCATAACGGAACAAGTTCATGTAATGAAAATAATTATTGTGAAAATAATGGAAAATGTTATGTTAATGATTTAACATGTCCGACAAAATCTATTTGTATATGTGAACAATGTTACTATGGTACATTGTGTCAATTTACTACTTCAGGTACTGTTCTATCATTAGATTCTATTATTGGTTATCGTATAGAACCACATTTACCATTTGCTAAACAATCTTTTATCATTAAATTAAGTACAGGAATTACAATATCAATGTTTGCAGTAGGTATTATTGGTAATCTTTTGTCGATAATGTTATTCTCACGAAAGAAGGTACTCGAAGTTGGCTGTGGTATCTATTTGTTATCATCTTCAATTCTGTCATTTTTAGCAATGAATGTATTTGCATATAAGTTTTGGAGTTTACTTGTAACGCAAATGGCATTAGTAACAAATGAAACCTTTTTACATGTCAATTGTAAAATGATTGATTTCGTATCGAGATTTTTACCCACAACAATCGATTGGTTGAACGCATGTGTTGCTATTGAACGAGTTCTTAATATGACAATCGGTGCTCAGTTCAGTAAAGTAAAAAGCAAATTTTGGGCAAAATTTGTAATCATTATGGTTATTTTAATCAACATTATTAGTGTTATACATGATCCGTTAAACCGACGGTTGCTTAAAGATATTGAAGAACAGCGTATTTGGTGTATTGTTAGTTACACACATTCATCATTGTTGAATGTCTACAATACGACTTTAAATGTAATTCATTTTATTGTACCATTTGGAATTAATTTCACATCAGCTTTTGCTATTATTGTAATTGCAGCACGTAAACGATCTGTTGTTCATAAAAATCAAACATATCGTGAACATTTAAGAGAACAATTTCAACAGCATAAACATTTAGTCATTAGTTCATCTATTCTTGTTATATTAGCTTTACCAAGACTTATTATTTCATTTTTTTCAGGTTGTATGAAATCAGTTCGTGATCCATCACTATTCTTAGCTGCTTATTTTATTTCCTTTATTCCACCGATTTTAATATTCATTATATTCGTAATACCGTCTCAAACCTATACAGCTGAATTTAACTTATCATTGAAATATTATCTTGCGACACCTCGACGTTATTTTCATGTTACATAGATTTTATTGTTTTTTTGTATGTTTATGTGCCTTTTCTCTTCGGACATATGTATTCTGTCTTTGCTAATAAAGTGTGCTACTAACGAAAAACTATAATGATTAGAGTACGATATGAATAGTACTGAGATTAAACATATTGCTCACACCTATCATTAGTTCTTGTAGAGAGCAAGAATTCTCTAAGAAAAACTCGAAAATTTTATTGAAAGTTTTTTTTCCTTTGAACATCCATCTTCCTATTTTAGGTGCTCTATCCGCGATAAGAATTTTAATCGAATCGATTTTTCCTAATATCAGAAATAGACAGAAAAGAGAAGAAGACCCTTAACAACGAAATAAATTAAGTTTTATACATCATGTAGTCATTTCGAAACATTCGTTATGTTTTAAACTGAAATATACTGGATCAGTGACTATATTCACGTTTTTAGTTTTAATCTCCTTATTTCAAGCAAAGTAGACATTGAAAGAATCAAGGGTTTTTTAATAAATGTTACAGGCTATCTTGTCGTATTCGTAAAATTTCAGATATAAAATGCACAGTTACGTATTTATATAAAAGAAATTTTTTGCATACCAGTTTAATAGAAAATCTTCTAAAATAAATTATTATTCATTAAAATGCAATTTTGTACTTGTTTATTTTCTTGAATGTTGGAAAAACAAAAATGCAGAATACTACCAATATTTTTGTGATATAAATGCTTAAAACCTATCCAGAAAATTTTAAGTACATTTCAATTCACAAAAGAATAATTACAAGCATAACAACGTCTTGAACCTGAAGTAATGTCATTCGACGACAAAGTTGCGTAGCTAGTTTGATCAGGAAGGATTTTCACCTCGATGATCTTAGTTTCTCCAATTTTGGTAACTTCTACGTCCACTACTGTAGTTGCAACATTCCCAGGTCAAGAGTGGATCATCCAAGGGGAACAAGCGTACTTCTGAAGGACAGAAGTATCGAGAAGTACGAAAGAAGTATGCCTTTTTAACCTTGATTTTTACCCATAGACAGAACAAAAATGTTTTATTTTTTGAGAATAGAATTTTTTGACATTTCGCAATGGCAGGACACCCTTGTTCAATGATAGAGGTTTCGCACAACAGCTCAAGTGGACTAAAGCGAGAAATGGTACCGAGCATATGATGCTTTATGTCACTGTAAGGGTGTGGGGTGTGGGTGTGGGTGTGGATGTCCGTGTGGATCAGAAATATACCGGCACCCACGTACCCACACCCACACCCATACCCATACCCATACCCACACCCTTTATCTACTGACGGCATTTTCAGACCTGCAAACCTACCCTTTATGGGTAAAAAGTCTGAAAAAAATCGATATTTTCCTTGAAAAACCTTAAAAACCCATGTTTTCTTATCATTTTTCTAAAAATCAGATTTTTGATCAAAACCAAGAAGTTTTCCCCCTTTTTCTCCGGAACGGCTAGACCGATCGAGCTGAAATTTTTTTTATAATAACTAGGTCAGATTTGGGGTGCATGTTTTTTTTTTACAAAAATATCGTTTCTAGAATTTAGGACAGGCAAAACAATAGAGACACTTGATCCTTTCCATGGTGCTATTTTTTCTAAAGGCCGTCGAATTTCATAGAAGTTATATTTTTGTAAAAAAAATAACACGCATCCCAAATCTGACCTAGTTATTATAAAAAAAATTTCAGCCCGATCGGTCTAGCCGTTCTGGAGAAAAAGGGGGAAAACTTCTTGGTTTTGCTCAAAAACCTGATTTTTAGAAAAACGACAAGAAAAGATGGGTTTTTAAGGGTTTTCAAGAAAAATATCGATTTTTTTCGGACTTTTTACCCATAAAGGGTAGGTTTTCAGGTCTGCAAATGCCGTCAGTAGATAAAGGCCATTAATATCTATATCCAGTCGCAAAAAACAAAAAATCAAAAAGTTTTTATCGGGAAAGAGGGGGGAGTCCCTTAAGAGAGACTAAAAATATTTATTTCATTTTTTGTACTCTCTTTTGGATTAATAATATATGGAAAGGGCTAATGGAAATCCTTTGGCATGGTTTGCTGAAAATTGCTGTGATAAATACATAAAAAAAGTTTATGGTATCGACGAATTTTTCACTATTTAATTATCCAGTACATTTTTTTATCTAGTTTAGAAGAAGAAATTGATGATTTATTTTTATTACATTTAAGTTGATTATCAATTCAAGAATTATTATTGATTATACAGATGATAATATTAGTAAAAAACCAACTATTGATGTAAAAACAACATTCGAAAAAAACTGGAGAAATTGAGAGAGAGTGTTTTTTCAAGTAATAAGCAAGTGTTTATCCATTTGCTTTAACTGATCAGCGTTGCTTTCTTTTTTGTTTTAGTAGTATACTTATACAACAATTACAGTTCAATAGATCAAATATTTTATCGTTTTTCAATGATTTCAATATCGGTAATGTAAAATACGATGTTGAAAAGCATCACGAACTCAAAGTATATCTACCAACTTCATATACGTCAACTCAATCATCTTTATTGAATTCAAATTGTTTACAACCTAGTGATGTACCACTTGACAAAATGGTCCATCAACCATTGAATAATTCTTCAACAAGCTGAACAACATCTCACTTAAAAAAAAGTTCCATTGAGTTATGTGCTATCATGGTTTGATAAAATTTTTGAAGAAGTTGCTGAAGATCCATTACCAACAGACTTTTGAGCATGAGGCAGAAAGAAAGAACAATTAGTTAAAACAATTCGTCAGAATGTGGTCTATATTTGTGGTATCAATTTTTATTCAACAGCATTTGAATTCAATCAAATGATGGTTAACGTCAAAAATAAATATCTAGCACTTGGTATACTATTAGTGGAGATATGATATGTTAGGTGAAAGACCGAATACTTTTTTAATCTTTACTTAATTTTTTTTCTCATTTAGAGTGTTTTTAGCATGACCATTAAAACAAAAAGTATTCGCTTATTCATCTGAAATATTGGTGAAAAAAAGGAAAATCATACGATCATCGAATGTCAAGACTGACATTGAAATTTTAAAGATTGACTATACATTTAGTCGAGTAAAAGTCAGACTATTATGTTATATTCTCTGAATTTTTTTTGTTCTTTAAGAATGTTTCGTTGAATAAAAAGAACAATCAGAAGAATCGTCGATGCAATTATGTCAACAAGCCGACTAGACGCATGTTTTAATTAATACAACAAATTATGATTATGGTCAAGTAAAAGTTAAAATGAATATTATTTTCATTTGGTAGGTTTTTTCTCCTTATGTTAAAGAAAACAACATCAAAGGAAACATTCATGTTACAATCAGATGTTGCTCGCTACACAGATAATTTAAACATCTTTCTGATTAGAAATTTAGACAAACGAATAACAAACTACATCGAGAAAAACAACGCTTGTTTACTATAGAGGAAACCTAATAAAACTATGGCAAATATAATTCAAGTAAATTTGTCTTGTACTACAAATTAAATTTGATTTTCATATACTTATGTAGGTGGTCGAAGAGATATTGTTCTCCTATTATTTGCAACTATTTGTATTTGATATAGTTTTGGTATATAATAGAGAAAGTAACCTGAAGAAAACATTGGAGAAATTCACGGTGGTGCATTGAGGAGAAGCATTCTATCAAACTGAAATAGATTAGGCAAGAAAAGATACAGTATTTGGTGATTATTATATTGGTTCAATTGACGATGACGATGATCAAATTAATGGAAGTAATAGCGAAGAAGATGATAGCTCTTGTGATGATGATAAATTACTCGATAAAAGAACCATATCTGTTAGTTATACCTTTACAACACCAAGCCGAATCAATGTTCTCACTATTCTTGCTCAATTACTATTAGTTTCAAAACGTGTTTTAGTAACTATTATCTAGTACAAAGAGTTGACGAAGTATACCAAAAAAACAATGTAAATCCAATATCAAGATTCTTTTGTTACTAACTTAGAGAAAATAGAAAATCTGAACGCTTTTAAAAAATTCTTACCAGATAGAGAACCTTTTCAATAGGCACTATTTTAAGAACCTTTTAAGGGTCCTAGACTTTTCGACTAGAACTTTTTTTCTCTGAAAATTGTGAGCAAAAAGGTTCTAATTTGAAAGTCTAGACCCTCTAAAAGGTTTGATAAAATGATATTCATTGAGTAGGTTTTGTATGATGTCTGCTTTTTTTCTTTTTTCTTTTTATAGAAAACGGTTCAATAAAAAAAACTAATTTTTTTTAAGTCTTTAAATCCATTACTTGAAATATTTAATGAAAAAAGTTTGAACAAGGAAAGAATTAATATAATTAGATCATCTATGCTAGATAAAATAATTGATTTTTTAAAACCATGGACTCATGTAATGAAACGTATTCAGTCATTGCAAATATCATCAATACATACAGTAACACCAAGTTTATTTATAATAAATTCTTCATTAAATATAAGCCAAGTGATTATAAACAAGAAAAAGGTCAATGATTACAATTTTTTTTATCTACTTTTACTAAATAACTTTTTTTTTACAGGTATTGATTTTTTCCGTAAACGAGAACAACAAGTGATCAAAGGATTGATTTCTTTCGATCCCATACATCTAATGAAAACTTTCTTCAACCCTAAGACACAAAAAAAATGAAGCAGTCGTCAACAAAATAAAGAGAAGAATGTATTGAATACGTAAAAGAACTGTTGCTTTTTTATGTTAATCAGCACGTTAAATCACCTTCAAACGAGAAATCAGTTTCATTATCAACAAATGCTTTATTTCTAAATGTGACAGATTTTTATTTAAATGTAGAATTTGATGACGAAGATCATACTAATCAATACGGTTCGTCAAAGTCTTCATCACATATGATCCAAATTGACTTGTATTTAAAGTATGGTGCAGATAAAACACATCAGTGACGAATTCTGATCAAGAAGATGAAGAATATTGTCTATTATCATTTTCGAAGAAGAAACATGCTTCTTATCCTATTTTGGTGACAGCTACTGCTCGTGTTTTAGTTGTACCAACTACCAGTGCAGCAGTTGAACGCGAGTTCAGCTTTACTGATAATACTATTACACAAAAGCGCTCAAAATTATCACCAGATTAAGGGAATGATATTGTTTTCAATCATTAATACTGTTACCTATGTACATTGTCAACGTCTTGTCCAAGAGACGAAATCAAACAAAGAGATTGTTTGATTACATTCGTCTTTATTAGTGATCGATTCAATCATTCTTAGAGCGTGTATTTTTTTGATCGACTAATAATTCATTCAAATATTGTTGAGTTTGAGCAATTCGTTCAAAGAAGCTGGCATAATCTCAATATCACATATACATTTATTTTATTTTTTTCATGAACAATTGATTCGTAAAATCAATCTTTGTTCTGATCCATTTACTGGAAGTAGTATTCAAGCATTAAAATCTTGTAAAACTGTGATTAAATCATGTGAGTAATGTATTGACTATTTTCAAGTTATTCTATAATTTACATCGCTCAATTTTATCCTTGTTGATTGTGAGAAACAATTAATGTATAAAATATTCAATACAAAATATCTAGGCAAGGTTCGAGAAATGTTAAAGGTGTTGAATGATTTTTGCTTGAACAAATGATTATTTGCCTTATCGTTCGCAGTTAAACCATTTTTAGATGAATATAAACTGAATAATCATGCATTATGAATATACATTATTCTAGGTATAATGGCTTATGTAAGATAGAATTTTTCAAACTTATTAGTAGTTTTCGAATTGAATAGTAATAAAGTTGAAGTCGATTTTCCAATGTTTCAAGAACACTTCAAGAGCTAAATTCAATGCGAGATTCTAGTAAGGAGACATTTTTGCATAAACAGTTTTCAAAGGATATTTAAGACTAGAATTCTTCTAATTAATTCCATCAAAAATAGTCTCTTTTTTATGGCATACGATATCGAAAAAAATTCGAAATATTGAAGAAAATTTAGTTAATTCAAAAAAAAATGTCCGTAGGCGTTCATATGACAACCTTTGATACGAAACAAGCGTCTTATTTTTAATAATAGATGATTGGTGCTTGAGTCATACATTATTTCTCTCTTTGTTGATTATAGTTTGAAATGATAAGATAATGAGATAGATGATCATTGAAACTGTCAAGAAAGATACAACTTATATCAATCAAACGCACTATAGTAATACCTTGTGAGATAAGGAATGAGAAAGAAAAGAAAATATGTGATGATGTAGAATGTTTTTTTTTGATATGCATGGGTATTGATGATATCAAAGGACAAAAGAATATTGAGCTATTTTTATTAGAATCGATTGTTGGTATTAGAGTGCGTGACCATTTGTGATGGTTCTTATTAAGTACAGAAAACAATGAGCTTTCGAAAAAAATGCGTTTAACCATATCTATTCTCTAAAACTGAGAAACGTCACCAGAATATTTTTGTTCTTTGCATTGCCGTCTTCTACTCTCTAAATATAACAAAATGAGGTCATTTTTAAATAAACACAAAATAAAAAAAAAATACGGCAACGAAATATAATATGTTTATTCAAATATAGTTTACTTTTTTACTCAAACAATGACATACAAGGTCATATACAATCATAAGAGATAGAGAGAGAAAGGAAAAGAAAAAATTGAAAAAGAATTATATTTTTGTCCTTGGGAGAATATAGGTTGTCTATATTGTGTTAAATACGTGGATGTAAGCTAACCATCAATGGTATGGTTCTTGCTAATACTAAGCTAGACGAAATTTAAAAAAAACATTAAAGAAGATATTTAGAGTGTAAAATCTTATCCTCACATAAAAGAGTATTCTAGGTTGCTTTTTTTGATAACATGATGCTCAGTGATTTGTAGGTATATATATGTTCGTATGTGTAATATAATGAATAAAATATTCTTGTCGAACTTTTTTCAATATTGATTTATGTTATAAATAGAAAACTGGATGGCATCGTCAATAATCCTCGGGGAAGTATTAATAAAGTACAAATGATATAAGAGTAAATGCTGTTGTGTCGTTGTTTATAGTTTGGCTGTTATCTCCTTACCATAAGTGTCCTTTTGATTATCAGTGAATATTTCATTAAAATTAAGTTTTGACATATTCGTACTTCAAAATAGATAGAAAGTGTTTATGCATCAGTCTAAAAAAATTACGTAAATAAGTATATGGATATAGCTTGCTCATATTTATGAAAAGATTTTTTGTTTACTAGTTAGCTAAGCATAGTAATAAATATGCATGATATGAATTTTCCAATACTAATTCTGGTTTTTTTGGGATATTTGGTGTTGTTTATCACATTCTCAAACTTGACAAAATATATGTCCTAATTAAAGAAAGTGGAAGGAAGACATGATGATTTTTTATTGTTATCGAAAGATTCACGCAACCACTTATGGAATTCATATAAGAAGTCTAAACTAATAACAATCTGGAAGATATATCTTTTGTAAAAATAGAAAAGTTTATGACAAAAAGAAGGAACATATCAGATTACAGTAAAAGGCTCCATGTTCATTTATCCATCAATAGTATCTTTTCGATTGATTACTGGAAAGATCATACAGTGAAAATTTTATATAAATTCTACTTCTTAGAAAATCGACTTTAAAAATGCTAAAGGATTTTGAAAATTACATTATTTATTGGTCGAATTAGAAATAGTTCGAAAATGTTTGATTTTTGGACAGATTCATTTTAGAAAATCGAAAATCAACAGTAGTTTTAAACAATATTCGAAATTCTATTTCTATTTCGAGAAAATCTTTGTACTAATAATGACTTGTTTTTTTATGTCGTATAAGAAACTTGTGTTTCATTCGTGTGTCTTGTCTGTGTACTTTTGCTGAGTAATATTTTTTAATTTCTTGATATTGATATATCTATTCAATTTGTTTTGAAATCCTTCGTATTATTTCCTTATAGAAGACTTAAGAACAAGTAAAAATATCGTTTTCATTTTTTTTATTGGTCTACTTTATTTTAGATTAATAATATATTGAATGGAGTATTGAAAATGTCTCCAGATGATTGGCTGATAATGATTTAGATAAATACGTTGACAAATTTTAATCTATCGGCAAATCACTTACTATTTTACTATTCAGTCTATTTTTCATTCATTTCAGAAGACGAACTTCGTGATGTATTACTATAGCATTTAAGTTCATTATCAATTTTTAAGGAAAATAAAGTTTTTCAAGTAATAAGTAAGTATTTGTTCATTTGCTTTAGCTGATTAATTTTGTTGTCTTTTCTGTTTTAGTAGAGCTGTGGTATTAAGCAAAAAATATCTGATACATTCAAACAATAATTGCACTTCCATAAATCCAATAATTTATCATTTTTCAATATTGATAGTGTACACCACTACAGAGAATATCAGTATCAGCTTAAAATATCTCTACTAAGTCCATATACATCAACTCAATCGTTGATTAATCATTATTGAGTTCAAATGTTTTACAACTTACTGATGCACCATTTGTCCAATGATCCATCAACCATTAGATAATTCTTCAACAAGTTCAACAACATTTCAATCAAGAAAAAAATTTCCATTACATTACGTGCTTCCAAGGTTTGCTAAAGTTTTTCGAGAAGCTATTCGAGATGCATCACCGGCAAACTTTCCAGCACGATGATAAAAGAAACAATAATAGTTATAAAATAATTCATCATAATGCAGTCAATACTTATAGTATTGATTTCTATCTAACATCGTTTGAATTCGATCGAATAATAGTTGCCATAAAAAAAATATGCAGCATTTAGTAAAATATTCAATGAACATATGGTATGCTTAATACAAGATCGAATACATTTTTATCTTTACTTTATTGTTGTTCTCTCGTTTAGATACTTTTAGCATCAGTGTTAAGACAAAAATTTTCTTGTCGTCGACAAGTATACCATTATTTGTCTGAGGCAGTCATGAAGAAACAACAATCGTATGATCATCAAATGTCAGGACAAAAATTGAAATATAAGAAGATTAATCAAGTATTTCGTCGAGTATAGATCAAACTATTGTTTTACATATATTCTCTAATCTTTTTGTCTTTTTAGGAATGTTTGGTTTTAGAAAAAGGACCATCAGAAGAGTCTTTAATGCAATTATGTCAACAAGTCGAATCGATGTATTTTTTTAATTAATAAAACAAATAATAATGATAGGTCAGTTAAAGTTAAAATTCATTCATATAAGCTTGCATAATCTCAAAATTACATATAAATTTATTTTTATTATTTTATTTTATGAATAGCTGATTCCTAAAATCAAGTCAATCTTCGTTGCCGTTTATTTGACGAAGAAATAGTTCAAGGTTTAAAATCTACTTGTACAAAATTATTCAGATATTTAAAACATGAAACAAAAAAATATATTTCTGAAGGTAATACATTATGCTAATCTATAAATAGTATTTTCTTTCCAAAAACTGTTATTAGATAATGCTAGTAATCTATAACCATTTAAATTATTGTATAATTCTCATCACTTATTTTTATTATTGTTTATTTTAGGAATTAATTGAAACATATTCGATCATCCAGATAAAATCGATTAACAATATTAAAAATTAATCTTTGTGTAATTTTTTTCTCAATTCTTTTAAAATAAACTATTTGTTAATTCTATTGATAGTAGTTCTAGAAGTTTTTTTTTCACCGGATTGTACTACTTTTATTTGTTTTGCATTATTTGTTTTAAACGCTGCATAAAATGAATAAAATAAACTCAATTGTATAATGAAAATTGATTTTTCAGTTTTTTAAAAATGTTCTTATTACGGGAAATCCTTCAAAATCATCAATTCATAAAATTTCACGAAGGAATAAGATATCTGAACATATAATGAGATATACTAGTGTTAAAAGGTGTTACTCTTGAATGCACACTATTTTACTTTCGTTATTATTGATTTTTGTCATGCTTTTCGATTTTCTCTCTTTGTTTTTCTTCTCTCGGTTATTGTTGTTCTTGCTATTTTTGTTATTATTAGGGTTTTATGATGATTATACCTTTGACCGAGAAAGGACGGTCAGTGAAACTTTAATATTTTGTCGATTCTGTGCGATGATTATAAAGAGAAAAAAAAAGTTATTATATGATATAGGGCACATTCTGGCGAACATTCATCTGACTCTTCATCGCCGTCAATTAATCTATGTGAACGACGTGAGACAGAACAAGCAAAACAACTGTAATATTTGTATGAAACAAACGCAATATGTGATCTATATTTTATGCTCGATCGATCCAAGTACAGACATTTACAATCAAAAGTCAGATGTATTTCGCGACCTATATATAGGTAGCATATTGCTTCATTCTCACTCAAAAACCAACATCGATCAAATTCAAGTATTATTCTGATATTGGACAGAACATATTTCATACCAATTTAACAAGTAAGTGTATGATTTTTGAAATTGCAGTCTATTTCAGTAATATGTTGCCATAATCTTGATAGTTTCTGATGGCATGTTTAAACTATCATCTAAGAACATATTTGTTAGCTGTTTCGTATTTGAACGCTTCATTCCTGCTTTTTTGAGGTCTAACTGCTATTGTATATACCAAATTTCTTAGGCCTGAAGCTCGTTGCATAAAACCACAATTCCATCAATTGCTAAGCTGTGCTGTGGTGAACTTTTCCGATGTTTCTGTCACGTCTTCATATTGACCTTGAGTTTTACAAGGTTCAGTATTTGAGGACAGAAACTTTTTTTGGTTTCGTATAATCGGGTAGATAATCTTCTATGGTTTAGCATTAGGAAACAGAACCTTTTGAAGTTCCGCATTATAAGACAGAACCTTTTCAGTTCAGTATCGTAGAACAGAAAATTTCCTACAGTTCAAGATTTAATAGGCAGAACCCTTCTAAGTTCAGTATTTGAGTACAGAACCTTTTTGGTTTCGTATAATTGAATAAATAATTTTTCATGGTTCAGCATTGAGAGACAAAACATTTTAAAGTTTCGGATTTATAGGACAGAACCCGTCGGATTTAGTACCGTCCAACAAAAAACTTTCTAAGGTTTAGCATTATATGGCAGAACCTTTTTGCGATTCAGAACTGATAGATAGAACCCTCCATAGTTCACCATAATTGAACAAAACCTTTCATGGTTCTTCAACTGCTATGCAGAACTTTAAATGGTTCCACAACTGCTGCAGATCCAAAAACAGTTCTGAAAAACTCCTTTTTTTTAGAGAGTACAACTCAACAAACAGTAAGTAGAAATTATTTATTTCATTTTTTTTTTTTTTTATGATCAAAGACGTTTGGCATATGACATTTTATTGCTGATTTAGAATTTTAACGATTGTTTTTCACTGGCAATAGTTATATAAGCTGACAAGAATAAAATTCTACTAAATCAAGTGAATAAAACTGGTAATAAGTGATTTTTCATCGTCTTTATAAACATTTTAATAAAAGGTATTTGCCCGTTATTTATACTAGTGTTGAATATTGATGACGATGCATTTCCGTGGTACTTTCATGATGATCCGAACAATATTATTCATTGGAATTCTATTAACATTCGTTAATTTAGTTCCTGGAGTAACGGGAATTAATGTTACATATGCTTCTGAAATGCGTATTGATGATGTTATGACACATCTTAATGAATTACAAAAAATTGCAACAGCTTCTAATGGAAATCGAGCTGTTAAAACTATTGGTTTTAATCGTACACTTGATTATATAACAAATTATCTTAAATTAAATACAAATTTCAATATAACAAAAACTTATTTTTATGTACGAAATTTTCAACTTCTTCGTAAACCAACATTTTCATCAACAATTAATGGAATTGTTAAAAAATATACTTATTCAACTTCTCTTTCATCAGCAGACTTTTATTATGTTCAATATTCAACATCGGCTAATATAAATAACAATGTTAATCTTACAGCTATTCCTAATTTAGGTTGTTCAGATGCTGATTGGCTTGCAGCACGTCCACCTCCTGCTGGTATTGTTGCACTTGTTAAACGTGGAGATTGTAGTTTTATAGAGCAAGCTACTCTTGCAAGTAAATACAATGTTGCTGCGCTATTATTTTATAATGATGGTACGGCATCTAACAGAATGCAACCAATTTATATAAGTCTTGGTCAAAATAATCGTGTACCAGCACTTTTTCTTTCATATAATGTTGGTAAATCACTTGCCACTGCAGCAAATGATCCATCAAAAGTTACAACTGTTCGTCTTACAATTGAGACTGATAAAGATTTCAATCCTGTTGGAAATATTTGTGCTGATACGTTAACAGGTGATCCAACTCAAACAATTATCATTTGTAGTCATAGTGATAGTGTTACTGCTGGACCAGGTATTAATGATGATGGTATGTTCAATTAAAACATTTCATATTCATATATATATATATATTGTCTCTTGATTTCTATTTTTACAGGCAGTGGTATTGCAGCTACTCTTGCTTTAGCTGCTACTTTATCACATCTTTTCCAAACATCAAATTATGCTTCTTATGCATATCGTGTTCGATTTTGTTGGTGGGGTGCTGAAGAATTAGGTCTTCTTGGTTCTGATTTTCATGTTTCAGAAGCAAAAAAATCAACTATAGTTGGTGAACGAATACAAGACTATTTAGCCATTATTGATTTAGATATGATAGCATCACCAAATTTTATATTCGCTATTTATGATGGTAAAACAGCTCCAACTAATACTCCAGCAGCTGCAAAACCAGGAAGTATCCAAATGACAACACTATTTCAAGATTGGTTTATTGGAAATAAATTTCCTTGGGATTATACGACATTCGATGGTCGTAGTGATTATGGCCCATTTTTAGCTGCTGGCATTTGCGCGGGCGGACTTTTTACTGGGGCTGAAGAATTGAAGACAGTAGAACAACAAAAGCGATACAATGATACTCTTGGAACAGGTTTTGGAGGAACTGCAAATGTTGCACTAGATAATTGTTATCATAAATCATGTGATACAATAGCTAATATCAATAAATTTGCTCTTAATAAAACGGTACAAGCTACAGCAAATGTTATTGAACGTCTAGGTCAACAATCTAATTTAAAAAGTTGGTTATATCCTACGACACAAATTCAACAACTTAGTAAACAAACACCACAGCGAAAATTTGAATACAATTCCATTAATGAATATTTTGGATTGCCTTATAATTAACATTTTCATTTTGAACTTTTTTTTTGATTCATAATATTGAGATAATATCTCTTCGGAATATATAATATTATAACAATTTTCTATTCAATTCAGTACTTGAAATTTTTATTTCAAATTTAAATAAAGACAAAAGATAGTGATTAGATTTATATCTATTTTTTTTTACCATCAATTGAATAAAAAAACGATCATCTTTTTTTTCTGACATTATTGATAAGCACTTTATTTTTAAGTCAATAAATTTGAATATTATTTTATCTATATATTATATGGAGAGATTTTAATGGTTCGTACTTCATTCGATAAACAGTTAAATTGAAAAATGTCAAAGAGCAAAATATCGTAAAAAAACAACTAATGCGTTATCTATAAGTTGACATCTATAAAAAGTGTTTTTGAAAGTTCCCTATTCTACATCCACTAGTGATTGTAAATGACTATCATAATTACCATTACTTTTAATAAATTGATTATTAGAATTCATATGAACAGTAGCATTACACATAAATTCTTGGCCAATTCAGTACTTTACTTTATTGATCTTATACAGGTAACTATCTTACATTAAATGAGATTGTACTTTTGTTGCTTTTGACAAAAGAAATACCTTTTGACATGTAAAGATGAATAAAATAAACCCTTCTTTATCACAACGAATAACTTAATGGTTACACATATCTTTAGAACGAAATATATGTTGTAATGATTATGTAGCTGAGAATGCACATGGAAAATTATTATTTTATTGATGCTTTGTCTTGTGATCGATCAAACAACCATTTCTTAGAATGAATTCATGCAAACACAAGCGAATAATGTAAATGTTATTTAGATAATCTAAATGATTTTTTTCTCAGAAGAGCTTGTTTTATAATACGGATTACTGCAGAACTCAAGATTAGTTCATGTGAACTATGGTTGCTCAAGGCGATTAGAAGTTGGGGGTAAGGCTCTTATTTCCTGTAATCACGCTAATATTTCATATAATAAAGCAGTAGCACGCATGCGGAAGAAAATATAAAGGGTGTCCCATAATAACTGATGATAAATTGTTTTTGATATTTTTTGTATTTTTTGTTGACCTAGAGAGCTGAAATTTTTATCACATATACATCTAATCATGATCTTCTATTTCTGAAAGTTTCAGCTCTTCAGCTTAGACTAGTCGTGAAATCCATTGACATGAATGAAAACATAAATTTTTCGTAAAAATCTCTTACATCATCTTTATTTCTTGAATAGTGATATGTATCAATAGTATACAAAAACGACTTTGCAAGACAATTTTTTTCTTAAAAACGTAAGTTATAATAAAAAAAACTTTATAAAACAATTTTTTCTCAAAAATGTAAGTTATAGTAAAAAAACAACTTCGCAAAACTATTTCTTCACAAAAACGTAAATTGTACTAAAAATTAATACTTATGAACTTGTTCTCCATCGTTTTCTATAACTAATTGTAATCGATAAGGTATTTCATCCATCATTTTTTCCATTCTTTTTCTGTTTCTTTTTCTGTTTCAATTGATGTGGCAAACACTTTTCCACGAATTTTTTCTTTAAGTGCTCCCCATACATTTTCGATTCTCCATACATCGGCAAATTTAGTATCACCATCGACTGGTTTTATACGTTCACTAAAAAGTTGATCTACTGTTTTTCTTACTAATGTTGTTCGTTGTTTTCGATCCTGATCGTCCTGAAAAATTGGATCTAGTTTAGTTTTTCGAAATACTGCTTTGATTGCCGGAGCAGCCTTTTCTTGTAAGAATTTGGCATATACTTTGTTTGTTAAATACTTTCGTTTTCGTTTGTCGTTGCATAAAGTACGTTGTTGTTCTAACCATTTAGTAACATTCATTGGTGCTTGTAATGGGATAAGACCTTGTGCTGATACTGCACCCCAAAATACTATACCTTTTTGAAATTTATCTGTTTTTGCATGAATCAAATCAGGTTCAATTTCTTCACCTTCTACAGCCCACACACCATCGTTTTTTTTTATTATAAAAACTTTGAAGGGTAAATAAACCTGAGAAATCACAATTTACAACACGATTCCATTTCCACTTATTACAATTTTTTTTAACACCAAATTTTTTTCTTAATCTTTTTGCACATTTAACATGTGTTAGTTTATCAATATTCGTTAGTTTGTGTGCTTTTATCATTTTGTACCATTTTAATTTTAATTTTTTAGTTGCTCTGTAGACTGAGGGTGTGGGTGTGAGTGTGGTTTTAGATAGATGGAATGCTTACACCCACACCCTTCAGATGAATCGTAAATTTTAAAAAATAGAAAAACCTCAATTGACCCTGGTAAATCACTTTTAAATTTTATTGAGCATGAGAAATTTTTTTATTCAACCATTAGCTTGCCTTTCTGAATCAATCATTAATGGACAACGATTCGAATTTTGAATTGTGACTGTATTATCAATTAAAAATGCATCTTTTGGTAAATCATTTATATTTCATGGCTAAATCAAATACTAGAAAAAAAAACAATCCAATGAAAATTCAATGAAAAGATATTTTTACTTGAATTTGAATTGGTTTATCGAATGTTTCAGCTAGAGAATATTTTTCACCACTAGAACATGGTCATTTCTTCTTTTTACATAAACCAATTCAATCATTCAATAAAAAAAAGGCATTCGACCAATTCAATCATTCAATAAAAAAAGGCATTCGATCAATTCAGTTATAGCAATTCTGGAAATTAGATCGAGACGAAATTACTAGAAATTCCATGTTGACCCAATTCCTGAAGCTTCGAGAACTGCTGGCATTCGATCAGCGTCCTTTGGAACTCTGATTGTGAATGTTGATCGAGTTCCCGAATTTTCTTGGAATTGATTCTGCAATGTTCAACATCTCGGAATAGAATGACTGCTTAGAGATCAAAATATTCACTAGAATATAAAATTCAACTTGATCCTATGTAGTTTTATTCGAAAATGATTAAAACTTTTATCAAGAAACGATATAAAACTTATCGATTCTCAGAAAGAAAATATTATTTACTGAATAGGTTCATCATGCAATGAACTAATAAATGGACTTAAATAACCAATAATACCTGATGAAACTGAAACATCACCAAGCAAATTTTTTGTAAATTTTCTGCTGTTATTGTCCAATGTATTTTTTTTCACCACCTAAATTATCAATTAATTTTTGAGTTCAAATTAATTTTTTAGCACAAAAATCAACTTCAAATTCTAATTGTGTTTTACGTTTTTGTAATGAATCAAGATCTTCTTGAAGTTTACTTGAACGATTTCTCATAAATAAAATAATATATATTTTATATCTTAATAAATAAAATGATACAGTCGATTCGTACTAGTTGTGCACGTTTTTGTGCTAATATTGCTTCAAGTTCTTGTACTTCTCTACCAACTCCTTTAAGAAGTCTTTGCCTCCTCCCCCACACCCTCATTCCATATGGATTTCTTGTCGGAGAAGGATATAAACTGAGAGAAAGTTTTGACCTGTATTTTTATATGATTGAATCTGGTAAATTTCATCGATTGATTGCATAAAACATTCTAATCAACTTATCTGAAGTAAATTCGCCAACATCAAATCTAAATGTATCGCTTAGACTTGATTTATTAGCCGTTGAGGTACGAGCCACTCATGTAAGGAACTAATATTTTGATGAATTCGATCCATCTCGATATGTTTGGATCGAAGAATTAAACGAATCCAGCACCACAACTGTAGCAGTTGATCGGTGCATATGGTTGTTTTTAGGCACTTTTCTACTAACTCGTTCTAGTTTTGTTCATGATCCCATGCACGGAAAGGTAGGTGATAATCGACAAGAACAACGAACATGAATACCATGCTCACAGTTCGATACTTTCTGACATTGACATAATCTGCAATTCAACGAGAATTATTGTTTATTTTTCTCAGTCAATTCTTGATCAATGTACATAACAGCTCTTTTAATCATAGTGAGAACTACTCGAAATCGATCAAAAACACAGAGAACGAAGTGATATGAAAACTATTTGTGATAAAAATTTAAATCGAAGTCAATATAAAAAAGGATATCAATTATGATTGAATTGAATTTGTCGATGAAGATTGATTAGTCGAATATGTTGAAGAAAGAAATAACTTATTATAATCAGCATAACGTGTTTCGATATCTTCCCGATTGAGACCGAAATCAGCAAGAGAATATTTATGTCGGCCTTGTTTGCCTTGAGGATTTTCGAGTAACCAATTGTGCATAGCCATTTTCATTTCATCCGAGAAATGAAGATTGAAATGATCATAGATTTGCTGAACAACACCAATTGGATCTTTCATTAAATTGTCATAGGAAACATCGAAAATATTTTTTTGCGTTTTCTTAACTGTATCATTTTGTAAATTTCGAAATTTCATCATATATTCGATTCCTTTATCGAGAAATTGATAGCATCGTTTTATTATTCTATCTCGAGAGATCGAGTTTGTGTTGTCAAAATGATAACTTGCAGGTGTCAAGCACAACCTATACAGTGAAGGAAAAACTTCATCGAGATTTCGATGAGTCATAATTAATAATGCATTCGGATAATGTTGAAGAAATGTATCGAGACAATAAACACTGAACGGTGATTTTAATAACCAATGAGATTTTGGTGTATCAACACTATTTAACATGCGCAAAAATATTTCATGATAATCATATACATAATCTTTGCTTATTTCATTACGAATCCAATTCTCAGCATCGTCATCTTCATTGTCAGATAGATCAAAGTACAGTGGAAAATAACCAGCTTGACGTGTAATAAAACAATCTTCTTCAATTGAAAAATTTGGATGAGATGCAGCAAAACTAATGAAAAAATCGGATAATTGTTCACTGATCATTTGAGAATTAAAAATATCCATTCGTCGGTTTTGTTCAATTGAATCGGATCGCGCTATAGGCGGAACAACATCAATGCACATATCAGTGTACAATGGTGCACGACATTGCGGATCACAGGCAAGTAAATTGTAGAGTAACGTTGTACCTGTACGTGTAAGACCACAAATAAGCAATGGACCAATAGTAGGTAAATTTTGATCGACAAATTTATTATGTTCAATTGCATAATTTAAAACACGTTTACAATTTATGTGTAAATTCTGAAGTTCGGATAAAAAAAAATTTCGCCCAAAAGGTGCTATATATTCATTACGAAGTATACTTTGACGATATGATTCAAACGTTCGAAATATATTACTGTGATAAGGAAAATGTTTTTTGGCTTGTTCAGTTAAATCATCTTCGTGTAGAATAATATCATTCAATATTGTTGAACGATCATTATTTGTTTGATCTGATGATGTCATACTCATCGAATTCAACAGTAATACTTTTTTTTTTGTAAAGACTTATAAATGAATCTTGCTTACTTGTTTTATCTAAAAGCAATGATTCATAGACTAGTATTAAAAACATGTTGACCTTCATAAGATAGCATTCAAATACCCGAGTACAAGGATCTGAGCGGAATGATCTCAATAGAATTTCAATAGATGTACTCAGTAAAATAAAAGAAATTGCATAAATGATGTATACTAAGCTTTGACCCATGTAATCAATGTTGTTTGCTTTAGATGTTTTGATAGTAGAGAAGGTTGACATTAACAGTATATATATATATGTATTTGCTAGACATCGAAAAATATCATGCGTTATAATGTGAGCTTTCTGACTATTATTCATAGATATATCTTAACATGTCACAGAAAATTTTTCAATCACAGTGCTGATCAGAAGCACCAGCATATGTGAAGATCAGCAGGAATCAAGTCATTTTTCACGAAATTAGTAGCAGACATACAGCTCGAAGAATTATTATCGTAAGCACCGACTAAGAATGGATTTACAAGTTAAATATTATTATTTTTAGTTAGTCGATCGAGTTCGAGTTGATGCTTGCAATGATAGTTTTTTTCGAGCTGTATCTCTAGTACCAATTTTGTGGAAACCAATTTGACTTCAGTCGAA
>CAJNOL010002109.1:0-41237 GCA_905250125.1 Rotaria sordida | reverse complement strand
AATTTCATGTGCTATTAAATGATATTATTTATTTTATAGAATTTATTTCTTTGGGAATAAGAATTTAAAAAAAAACAGAAAAAATGAAGATTTTTGGTACTTGTCAATTAAGGATGTGTTTACTGTACTCAAATTACTTTTTCAATAAATAAACGCAAAAAAATAAGTAAACATAGAATATGATAGAGAATTTCAAACTCTATCAGAATATATAATTACTTTTTCAAAAACGTAATTCTATATTAATGAAAAATTTTAAAAAAACCCATTGTTGATGACAATGACAAAATGAAGTCTGTTGGAATCTGGAGATGAAATTATTTTAATTATATTCAATTTATTTTGGTAATACATAGCTGCAAACTAAAACATAAATATGTAGGATGATAGAAAACTCCACATGCTTTCAGACTATAGAATTAGTTTTAAACAAATGTTTTTTTTTATAGTGGCTATATATTCCAAATACTAATTAGATAGATTTTTTTCAGGTTTGGGCATATATATATAATATACTAATTCGAATTAAATTCGGAAAATTCCTTCTAATTTATAGTTATTCTCTTCTGTATAAAGAATCTTTCGGGTTGATTTTTCTATGATATATAATATTTGATAGAATAATTTATCGTTTGTCGATTACTCGAAGATATAAGACAAAAGAACTCAATTCTAAAACATGTTAAGAAACTTTTTTCTTCTTCTTATCTGTTAAAATGTGTCATTCGATTTATTGGTCTAGACAATTCCTTTTTTTGTTGGTTATCATAGTTTGCTTTTTTTTATTAATTGTATAATTTTGTATGTGTCATGCAAATCAACATCGACAAGAATTAGCAAAACAGATGGATGAAGATCTTATTGATTTTCATGATCAATTTCGAGAGAATTTTGATGAACAAATTAAAAAGTCTACTGATCATCCATTGATGAAACAGATTGATCAATGGGAACAAAATTTTATTCAAAAAAATTCCTCAAATAGCTAATGATGCTCGAAAACCATTAATAAATATAATTGACAAACATATGGACAAGGTGAAGAATTATTTCAAATGTCTTACAAAAGAGTTAAAGAAAGTTCGTGATGATGATGATGATCAGTTTTTTTGAAAATGGTTTAAATAAATAGATAATAAAACTCAACAAATTAATAGGAGTTCATTTATATCGAAAATAATCATCAACGAAAGAGTAGATATTCTATATAAACGCTTTGAACAATCTTTTGGTGATATTATTATTTCAGATAACGGTACAGTTGTTACTCATTATGGAAGTTCTTGTTATGCATCAGTTCGTGGAATATGTGAATATACATCTGGAAAATATAGAATTCGTTTTCAAATTAAACATTTGAGTAATGAAAGATGAGTATTTTTTGGAATTTTCTATAAAGATACTTCTGCTTCTGGATACGGTGGAATAGGTAAGAGAGATTATGGTTTCTCCGTAGAAGATAACCTATGGTATAATGGTTATTTGCAAAAATGAATTTAATGGTTATAAAATCGATTTTGAAATCAATGATAGAATTGAATTACTTATCAACTGTGATCACCGAACAATAAGTTTAAAAAATAAACGAACAGATAAAAGACATGTTTTAGATGTTGATATCACAAATTGTCCTTTTCCATAAAAATGAACTGTTGGATTTTATTTTTCTCCTAGTGATAGTATTTTCATTCTGCCATAAAATATTAATAATATGTATTATATTCAAACTTTTATAATATGTCTCCCTATGCTTGTTTTGACATACTGACAGTTTGTACTCAACAATTCAAAATATTATTATAAATTTAATCATAAAAATAAATAGTTTTTAAAAAAGTCTACAAGAGAAATTAATTTGCATCTGTAAATGACTTACGATGATAATTAGAATATGTTATGTAGTAAACTGAATTTTATCTACGTAAATTATCGTACGTTCAAAGTTGTACAATAATAAATAATAAATAATAAATAATAAATGTATATATATCAATATGTTATTTATCCGAGAAGACTTTCCAGACTCAAGTATTTCCATGATACTTTTCTGCTTATCAATTACAGTAAATGGAAACAAATAAATAAAAATATTCATTTGGCCTCAATTTATCTGAATGTTTCTATTCTGATTTCGAAAAACAAATATCAAAAATGTTTATCACTTTTATCTATCTGTCAGTCATTTTTATTGTTTCCATTTGTTAATGAGACTATTGTTGAAAATTAAATTCTATTATATTTTCGTTTTAAGCTAATTTTTATAAAGTTCAATGTCGAACAAATCTGAATGTCGATATTACATTGTTAATGAGATTTTGCTTTTATATTCTATAGGAAAATATTAATTTGTTGAATAGCATCAATTTATCCCTTTCATTACCTTTCTATAAGTACATTTAACGAAGAAAATTCTTCCTAGGTGTTACTTTCTGTTCTCAAAATTCGAATATGAACAATTTTCATAGTTAACTTCAATCTTATTCATCGTTGAGAGAATTTTATCATAGATAAGAACTTTCATTTTCTTTTTTTGACTGATTCAATTTGATTACGATCATTGTTTTTGTTCTTTGTCATAATATAGACATATCATAAGAAGTTATTACTTGAAAATTTTATCTTTTGGAATATTGAAAAATCAAGTGACCAATTAGAGAAAGGAAGAGAAAAAATATATAATTAGTTATCAAATGAAGGGGAAGGAGAGTTAGCCGAGTGATCGGATTAGTTACTCTTCGATGATAAAGTAGACATTAATTCAACAAGTTATTTGAATTTTTCAGCAAGATATGTATTAATTTAATTCGAATATATAATTTGTTTGTAAGTAGCTCTTCAATCAACCTTATTTTCATATCTACTGAAAAGATGAAATCAGATTTTTAGATCTGATTTACATTTAATTTGAAATGCATTATCGAGAAAATGACTATTTGTGAATGACCACTTTCCATAATATCCACAGAGAGAGAGAAAGAGAACATATAAAAACAAAACAAGCGAATGAAATCAAAATCATTGGAATTTTATGTAGTTCAAACAATAGAGTTAATTAGATATGGAATGAAATTTATTTGCCAGGACTGATATGTTTTATATCCAAAGTATGTTCGAAAAAATGACGAAAAAAATTTGTCTTACTGGAAATTTGAGCAAAGTAATCGAACTATTTTTGACCAGAAATAAATTTGAAAGAGAATGAAAGACTCGGTTGATGATGAGATGATTAAGTATACCAGTTGAATATGTCATCTTTCATCAGAGGAACAAAGACAGGAAATAACTTGAAAATTATCTAAATATTGATCAGATGATTTGCGAAGTGCACCTAAATATTTCTTTATCAATCATTAACATATTCTATTTTGAGAATCTTTATTTATTTGAAATTTTTTCGTCACTTTCGATTGATATGAAGAAAACAAAATATACATTAATAAAATTTTCTTCTTTTTAGTATATTAATTATAGATAAAACAATTTTGTTTTTCTCTAACTTACATTTAATAATTAATTTACTAAGAGGAGGAGTTCTATTTATTTAATTTAGATTTTTTTACTTGAAAAAAAAAACATTGATCTTCATTTCTTAATATAATAATGGTGAATAATAACTATTTAATGAAAGAAGATCAAAATAAAATAAATCATATCTAGAGATATGATTGTCATGGTAAACAAATTGAGATAAATATTAAATTATATTAAAGAGACATTGAGATGAAAGTTTATATAAGATGAATCAATATTCAAGTAAAATATATTAAATAAAAGAATATTTCAACGAATAAATTCTTCTTGAAAAATTATTATATTGATAAACATCTGAGAATTTTTAAAAACTCTTTCAATTGATATAATTTGTGAAAATAAATTGTTTTTCTTATTTAAAAATATCAATAAAAATTGAAAAAGATTAAATTAAAATCTATTCTTTTATAAAGAAATTTTTCGAATAAAAATTAAATTCTTCTATTTAAATAATTCAATGAGAATATATCATCAATAAATAAATTATTTATTCGACATTTTTTTATTAAATAAAAACAAAATAATAAATATATCCTCTTGGTCAAAATAAACTAAACGCCTTATTTTTATGCTTTTCTCCTCTTTACAATTCTCGTTGAACCTCATTTTTATAACACAGATACATCTTTCATTACTGAACTTTTTCACAAAATTATAGTCTTATAGGATGAGAATCCGTTGAGAAAGACATTATTATATCTGATGTACTCATGTAGCCGTGAAACGAAAATCTCTTGTTTTATTGTTCAATTTTGGTTTTTTCTCTCTTCTGTAACACTAACTTTTGACGTATACATTAGCTTTTTCTGGTCTCATTCTCACTATTAAAAGCATTTTTGGATAAATCTCTTCACAAAATGCTTTGAAAAAGTGCAAAGAAGCGGAAGTGTTCATCAAAGACTACTGTTATTGGAAACAAAAAAAGGCAAAATTGAACAATAAAACAAGAGATTTTCGTTTCACGGCTACATGAGTACATCAGATATAATAATGTCTTTCTCAACGGATTCTCATCCTATAAGACTATAATTTTGTGAAAAAGTTCAGTAATGAAAGATGTATCTGTGTTATAAAAATGAGGTTCAGCGAGAATTGTAAAGAGGAGAAAAGCATAAAAATAAGGCGTTTAGTTTATTTTGACCAAGAGGATATATGATGATCTTATTATTATTTTTTGTTATTTTATACTTTTTCTTAAATATCTATTAAACCATTATAATATATTTGATTTGGAAAGAAATTTTTCTATAATCTCTTCACCTTTGTTTTATTTTCTAAACAGCATAAATATAAAATGATTTAATCAATTTTTCAACAAAAAATAATTAATTAATTTAATAAACATCTTCTATTAATTCTAATCTATATTTGTTTTGTTTTTCTTTGAAAAAATATTTTGTTCTATTTTGAGTAAACGTCTAAATATCTGATAAATATGTTTCATATCGAGACAAATCTTGTTTAGTCTCAACAATGATTTTACCAAAGAATATTTCATTTAGAAAAAAAAACAATAATTTTATCAACAAGTTTTTTAAATTTAACTTTTTGGAGCAAAGTTAAAATGGCATATATATATATATATATATACTCTTCATCAATAAAACTTCTATGTCATTGTGGATTTATGGATGTACTTGTTTTCTTCATTTCCCACCCACAATCGAGATATAAATTAATTATTTTTTTTACTTTTTCGAAGTTTGTTTTAGCATAAACGGTGATTCTCTTTTATCGACATTATTCTATTCAAATTTATTATTCAATATATTTTATTTCTAATTCAAAATTGTCCTCGGCGTATCCGAGATTGAACGTAGTCTCAGATTGGATACTAATATATATATACATATAGTATACATATGTAACAAGTACATTTATCATTGATAATAATTATATAATCTTATAAGATTATTAATTCTAGATGATAGAAGTTTCGATGAAAGTTCTATTTTTGATATAATGTCAATATATTATAGTTCAAACAAATTTCCATCGATATATATGAAGAGTAGAAGAATATAGATCTATTATACATAGACAATGACAACTAGAGAATAATAAGGAGAAAACAAATATGATTATGATAAAAAAAAAAAGAAAGATATATCTATAATATTGTTCAAGATAAACAAGTCTTAGTAGAATATTCTTCAATATAAATTAATATTGATAATTCAAATCTTTTTTGTTTTTAATAAATAATAATATTTATCTTGAAAAATTTGAGACAAATCTAAAATGGTATAAATGTTGATTCGAATTAAAATAAGTAGATTATCGAAAATATTTTTAATTTATTTTTAGTTAAATATCTTATTGAACCAAATGAAAAGTTTAAATAATATTCTTCTATTCTTCTATTCATCAAAATTCTGTTAATAATCACTATATATTTCAATTCATACAATAGTAAGAAATTTTTTTTTTCTTTTCAATAAACGATTTAAGTATATTATCAGATAAAATTTTATCAGTTTATATTGATAAAGAGACACATTAGAAAAATCTTTTAAATAATCAGTTGAATTTATCTAATCAATTCAACATAAGATAAAAAACTACAAAACATCGATGATGACGAGTGTCACACTTTCAAATTGAATATGATTACACTTTAATAAAGACATTTTTTTTTCACTTTCGGTATAGAAATATGTAACTATTGAATAGTTTTCAAATAATCAAGATCAATTGATTATTTATCAAGAATTCTTTTTGGGTGAATATAAATCAAGATAAATTATCAAATTTAATATTAGAATAACAATCTTTTTTTACAATAGTTCAACAAAGTAATTATTAGTGAGAAAATTTCATTATTAGTAAAAAAATCTCTGATTGTTTGAAATATTTTCAAATAGATATAAGATGATCATTTTAATTAATCAAGATAATCAAGTTTTTCTTTTTTCTTTTTTCTTTTTTCTTTTTTCTTTTTTCTTTTTTCTCAATCATGTCAAGAAAGATTCTTAAGAATAATTAAAAAATAAAAATATAGTTGTTGAATAGATAATTTAATAGTAGATATATAAATAAATTTAATCTGACTAAAAAAAACCCTAGAACAATCCAAGTACAATAATAGTTCATTGACGTTAGAAGATTGTTTATTATATTGAATAAGGTTCTGAATGATGAGAAAAGAAATATTTGTTTATGTCAACGTAATACGATGTGTAAGAATAACTGTCGACATTGTCAAGAATATGTTTAGAGAAGGAAAGAAAAAAAGGGTAATGTCTATTTTTGGTTTGAGATATGTTAGATGGTTAAAGGAGAGAGAAAGGCATCTGATCAATAACATAATAATTTAGCTAACATAGTAGAATAGTATTCTGTTAAAAGAAAAAAAACAGTTGTCGTCAACATGCAATTGTTTATTATTATTATCCTTGTTGTATCTTTGGGGTTTGCTTTAATTGGTATAACAACTAATTATTGGTATCAAAGTTTATCTAATGAATTTAATGAAGGTTTATGGGTTATTTGTCATCGTCAATCAACTTTATCTTATTCTTCATTGAACATAGATAGTTGTCATAAACAACCTTATTTTAAATCACAAGGTTTAGCTGTATCGGCTCTTGTTATTTTATCTATTTCTCTTATTTTATCAACAATAAGACGATATAGAAAAAATGATCCTATTTTAGTTTATTTAACTATTCTATTACTTATAATTAGTATTATTCTCTCTATTTTCAGTTATTTATTACATCCAAGAGATCTTAATGTAAATCAATTCGGTTATTCAATTTATTTTATGTTAATTAGTAATATTTTAAGTTTTATTACGACAGGTTTACTTATTTTTAGCGCAATAATGATTCAACCATCATAAATATTTACTTTTTCAAATAAGATTTTTCGTTTTTTTTTTCTTCATGTTTAATAATAAACTAAAAGATAATATCATTTATTTGACAAACCAATTTTGAATAATCCCATCTTCACTCATAGACTGATCATTTCTCGGTAGACAATCGGTCAAAAAAACGTTCTTGCTCACGAATTTCTAATGCTAATGAAAAATGACTTAATGATTTTATTTTTATTTTTAAACTGTTGACTATTGTCCATATTTGGTTACACATGAATATAATCTCGATGGGAAATTGTTCTCTACTCTCAAACATTTGACTACTTCACTGATGTTAAACTTAAACAAAAAATTATATATTTTTAAAAGACTCAAATAATCAATTTGATACATTTCGAATATTTATTTGTTCTGAAACTATTCACGAAAATCTCAAAATGTTTTTATATTAAAATAGAAAAATATCTTGTCTGGTTTTTTTTCTAATTAAAATACATGAAAATAAAACAAATAATTCTATTTTATTAAAATCTCTTCCTAAAAAAACAACGTCAATATATCTTATTGATATAATTATTTATATTGCATACGCAAAATGAATCTATTCATTAAAATAATAACCTAAATTAGAAATATTTTTATCATATAGATTGACAGATAAACTGATCTTTGTTTTAAGAAGAATCAAGATTAAATCTAGCCTTGTAGCGTCACTCTGCAAAAAAAAATCGAAATTGAAAAGTATCATTTTTATATGAAATTTTCTATAACTATATAGAACACTGATTATCTCTAGGACATATCTTCAGAGTTCTAACAAACCTTCCAAGAATACTTAAGATTGTAGTTTGTTTTTCTCGTACATGCTGTCTGATCAACTAAATACAAAATACGTTCAAATTATGGAAAATAGTTCCACCATAAATTTTCATTTTAAACTGAACAAAGATTTTTAATAACATCTCGACTATTTTTTTTGCTTTTACAGTATCAACAATGTCTTCAAATTACTATTATTATATTTGACAGACGTCAAAGTATATAAACAAAATATTTAAAAATATAAAAAGTTGTTACCGCAATCTCAGTGGAAACAAAATTTGAAACACGATTGACCTGCTATCATTGTTAAAAAAAGAAAATCCATGAACATGTTTCGGTTTATGAATTACCTTCTACTCTTAATGTTGGTCGATTAAAACAGATGTTAATCATAATATATTTCAATCACTATGAAACAAGAAGAAAAGAGAGCTATCTTAAATCCATCCATGTATCATACTAATACTACATTCGGTTAGTGTCACCGATATGCTCGTCATGATTGATGAGGAAGGAATGGACATTCTAGAAGATATTCATCACAGTGTACGATGGAAAAGAAGCATTGACAAACCGTTATAAAGTTATATGATGAAAGAGAGAGGGTATTACTTAGGTGTTTTCACCATTTGTGAAATGTTCTTGTTGATGCATCTGTCATGCCTGTGGTGAAGAGGGACACAAAGTATATAGCCAAGTGACAAAATATTTTTTAAATTTAGCTGTAATTTTCTCAGTGATATGACATCCAATCAAGTTCAATAACATCTGATGTGATAGTTGATGAAAGACGTTGCAAAGGATATATTTACTTTATCTTAAAAAGCGTTTTATCACAAATAGTGAAATTATTTTTGTTGTTTGGCTTCTGGTATGAAACCACTCTCGGTGAAAAGTTGAATTTCTATTTCTATATTTCAACATCTGTTTTAGATCGTGTTTGACAAAAAGATTAGTCATCTGCAAAAACTTTTAAAAAAAAGTCAATTGCATCACAACTTATTAAAAAATGAAGCAGTACATATATATATGTAGAGTCATTACTATCTGCACGTTCTAGTATATACTCCAATGATGATATTTGCATAAATATATAAGGAACCTTTTTCGAAAAATATTAAAATATAAGAAAAATGATTGAAAAATCTGACATTATAGGAGTGATTTAAAAAGTGTGGAAAATGTAGGATGAATAGCAAGCCAGTATAATAAAATAAAATAAATTGTTGATTTTAATCAATTAAAAAATGTTATTATCTATATCGAATAGAGAAACTAGTGTCATTTGAAGAATATATTAATAATTATTTGTGTTTTATAAAACAATGTTTTTTTTGTTTCAAATGATCTTTATGAAAAGAGGAAAAAAGAAATCGAAAAAATCAATTGTATTTTTATCAATAAATAACGAATTGGATTTCTTTTAATAAAAAATCAATGATTCATTTTTTCTATACTTTGAAGATATTTGTCAAAAACAAAAAAATCTTCTTTATAAAATAAATCTTTCTCGTAATAAAAAGTATTGTTGAGATAACTATTGATAAGTTACATAAGTTTAAATTTGAAAATAAATATAAATCTTTTTAGGCATTAAATTAAAATAGGACGAGTTTATCGAAATTATTTATCATAAAAGAAAAATGATTTCCAATTATCTTCTTAAAAGAGTCTTTCAAAAGTCAAATGGGATCAACATTAAAATTTACTTTCAAAATTTTCTTCTCTATTTCAGTTAATAACTTTATTAAAAGAAAACAAGTTGATTTTATCAATAAAAATTCTATGAAAATGTCAAGATAATTTTATTCTACTTCGAAACTTTGATAAATGATGAAATAATTATTTTGCATTTATCAGATAAAATACAAGATTATCTAATTAACATCAATCAAAATTGTTTTATTAAAAACATTCGACAACTTTAGAGAAAAATAAAGATTATTTTGATCAACTCTATCAAATGAAATTCTTCCACTAAACAGAAACTCTTTTAACTACATAAAGATTTCAAAATGATAATAAAAGTGTTTAACAAAATATATACGAACTATTATTCAATATTAAATTCGATGATCTAATCATTGAAATTTCATTTTTATCTAAAAACCAATCAATTAACTGATGTTAATGAAATGGAATTTTCTTTTTAAAAAAAAATAATTATTCAATTATAAATAAATAAATAAAAAACTGATTTTGTTTATTAAAAGATAAGATTTATTCAATTGAGAGGATAAAGAAAAATTGAAAGAGAACAGAAAGAATTATATAGTTAGCATAAACAAAAGAATAACTGTGCGATATCTATGATGAAAAAATTTGTCAAGATGGCCGACCTATTTTTCGTCTATATAAATATAAAAACGAAATAAAGTAGCGTCAGTGAACGAATGAATAATCGATGATTAAGATTCGTTTCTCTTCTATTGTTTAACATTGTTATATAAGATTTAAATGAGTAGATGTCTCTAGAAAGATTTTTCTTTTATTTCTAGTTTGAAATAATAAAATAAAAAATGTTATCTCTTGTTTCGGCTCATTCAATAGCTGGTCTGACTGATGTTTGTTACACAAAGGATGGAAGGTTTGTTTGGAATTTTTGTTTGTTTTTATCTTAATATATAAAAAGATAAACTAAAATTGTTTTAGTCATTTTTTAACATGTGGACAAGATGGAGATATTCATGTATTTGATACGAAAACAGATCAAACTGAACATATTCGTTGTGCTGATCAATGTTTTTGTCTTGCTGTTCATGTAAATATTTTCGAAATGTTTTAAGAGAAAAAAAGAAAATCTTTTTTATTAGGAATATCATATATTTCTCGGAACGAATCGAAACGAACTTGAAGTTCGTTCTTATCCTCATGGTGATTCACTTCCAAGTCTTGCTCATTTTACACAACCAGTATCGGCACTTTGTTTATCAAATTCTTCACTTTTTATTGGAACGAAGTTAATAAAAATAAAAAGTTCTTTATTTTGTTTTGAAAATAATTTTTGTTTAGAGATTTTAAAGTAGTTATGATAAATTTAAATGATGATTCAAATAAATTAAAATATTTTGATGGTCATCAAGCACCAATACTTTCATTAAATGTCTATCAAGATAAACGATGGATTGTAATCATTAAAAAAGAAAAAGATTTTTAGTCTTTTTTTTAAGTATATATCAAACCTTTCTTTTTTTTTTTTTAAAGGTAACATCATGTTGTGATGGTTCTGTTAGAATATTTAATATTGATAAACAAAATTTAATAAAACAATTGAATATTATTACAAAATCAAATGATATTGAGTAATCTATTATTATAATATATTTATTTTTATTCTAATTAAATTAATTTAGAACTGCAACATCCTTGGTTAAGGTCGATTGGGATAAAAATGATCAAGTATTTTTTTTTTAAATTTAAATCAAGATTTTATTTGAAATATTTCTATAGATGTTAGCTATTCCAGTTAAGAATACAATTCATTTTTATGAAACTGAAAAATGGACAAGAAAAAAAACTTATGAAAATGATTCAATTGATCAAGTTTGTTTCGTTTTTATTTTAATCGGAATTAAAACAAAAAATATTCTTTCTCTAGGTTATTAATTTAATTAGTTATTCACCATGTCAAACATTATTCGTTATTGCTTATGTTAATGGTCAATTATCGATTATTAATCGTCTTACTTTTCATATTTGTATGAAGTAAGAACAAAGAAAAAGATTTTCGTTGTTGATTTTATTTTATTTTAAAAACAAAATATTCTTTTTTTGTTAAAGTTATTCATCAAAAGATGCTGTTTGTTCATTATCATGGAATCCAACTCAACAATATCAATTTACTTGTTCTACAATGGCTGTAAGTTATTTAGATATAACATAGATCATATAAAAACAATAAGATCAATTTTTATTTACAGATGAGATGAGATTTATTTTAATTAGATATGAACAAATCAAATGACACAATAGAAAAACTAACTATACTCAAAACATGTTCGCACTTTTCATAGGATATTGAATAATAGAACAATGTATCGATGTCTCTTTATCTTTAGTAAACATTAGATTCTTCCAGGACAAACAGAATTTTTTCAGATGCGGGACTGTCCGAGAAAAGTCTTCTAGACACATCTTGGAGCAACCATTGTTTAATAAACTTAGAGGGAATATTTCAATTGATTGACCTAACAAATTTTCCAAATCAATTGAAATATAATGTTATGCTAAGAATATATATAGGAAAGACTGTTAGATAATTAATTGGTTTATTAGAGTAATAATATTGATTTGTTAGAGTATTATTCCCACTCAATATCAATCAATCGTTCATTTTACATAACTTTCCATAGTTATTTTCTTGAGGTCTATTGTTTTATTTCGAAGCATATTGATGTTTCCTGATAATAATCGATATTATTTTTCGTAAGTTGTGCCTAACGGTTGATTGATGAATGTTGAAACGCTTGGTTAATTGACGTTGACTGATATGAGAGGGATTATTAAAAGATTTTATTTGTTATTCTTATTTTTTAAAAATTTCGCTTGTTCATATTTCAAATATTTGTTAACCGTTTACCTCCTATAGTGGCCCGACATGATTTCGAGATAATATAAGTATTGAAAAAGAATAATAATATTCTCAGTGGACTAACAAAATAAAAAGATCATCCAACCTCTTCCTCTTATACGCAGGGTACTCTGATCATTCCATTGGCTATCGGGAAAGTAAAGGATTAAATATATTATTAATTGTTCTTGGAGAAAGATTTATTATTAGCTAATAAAGAAAGCAATTGTTGCAAGATGTGTCTACAAAAGAGAAGTAGGCGTCGATATATTGTCCTATTATTCTAAATAATATGAAAGGTATGGATTCATCTTGAGAATGGTTCTCTTTCAGTACCCCTCTATTCAATAGAAATAATGGATCCGACATTTTTATTTGTAATGATCCTTGATGGATTGTAGAGAGGTGCAAGTCCATGTCTTTCTAGATTTGGAGCCAGTCGAATCCACAGGCGACGTTTGTTTCATGAATAGTTATTATCCTTCGTGTGTATGAATAAGTGAAGAATCAAGGTTTCATCTATTTATTCCCTACTCTCAGAAAAAAAAACTCAATGTACAGTTATATCTTGTTGCTGGATTTCTCATCTGGGAAGCACCGGCTTCACAAAAATATCTAACCGAGCCCAACAAAAAATAGCAGGTTGAAGCTGGGCCTGAGAAAAAAAGAAAAAGTTTGGACCCTCAGTTCCCTAGTGAATTGTTAGGTATATTGATTTGTTTTAGGGTGAATATGCTCATGTTGATATATGTGAATATATACCAAAATCTACAATAATATCATTGGATAAAGTAGCTTTTTTTCTTGTTTTATATTTAAAATATTTGATATTATATTTTTAGGAAGAAAGTCAAGTTGAAAAAATGAGAACAATAAGTGAAGATGATGGTTAAATTAATAAATATTTTTTATTTAATATTTAAAATAAAATGTTTTTGTTTTTGTTTGTTGTTATATTTAAAGAAAATGAATCAATATCAAATGATAATGATGAAGAAAAAGAAATAATTCCAAAATGGTTTGAACGTGCAACATCAATAATAAGTGAAAAAAAATCAGTTGAAATTCAAGAATCATTTCAATCAACATCAACATCAAAATTTCTTGAAAGTCGTTATTTAATATGGAATAATATAGGTGCAATAACATGTTATAATCAACAAATTCAAATATCATTTCATGATGTATCATATCATCATTCAATAACAATTGATAATAAAACAGATAAATATAATCTTGCTGATTTATCATTATCATCAATTATACTTGCTTCATCAGAAACAGGCAAATTTTTATGTTTATTATATCAGTCATGGGATTCAAATATGCGTCAATGGACATTAAATACAGAAAATAATGAAAATATCGAAAGTGTTAATTTATGTGAAGATTTTATTATTATTGGAACATCTCAAAGATTAATACGTTTAATAAGTTTATCAGGTATTCAACAAAGAATAATTCGTCTTCAAGGTCCAATTATTTCAATAACTTCTTATCAAAATCAATTATGGATTATTCATCATTCAACACAAGGTTTGCTTTTTCTATCTTTTATTATAATAAAATGTTTATTTCTAATTAACAAAAAGGTCTTCCAAAAGAACAAGCTATGTCATATGTTTATATTGACATTGATAATGATTATTATTTAACAGGTCCATTACCATTAACACCAAAAACAAAATTAATTTGGATTGGGTTTGATCTTCTTTTTTTTTATTTTAATTAAACGTTTTTTTCTTTTTTAGTTTTTCTGATAGTGGAAAATGTTTTTATTTGGAAAAATCTGGTTATTTAACTATGCTTAGACGTACAAAAACTAATCAATTTGAACCATTGCTTATTTCAAATCTTAAACAAGAAGTTTGTTTTAAATTAAAAGAAAAAATCTTTTTATTTATTTTATTCTGGTAAAATTAGGCTGAAAAAAATAAAATAACAAATTATTGGTTATTAGGAATAAATGATTTTGATGGAAAACTTCAATTACGTGTTATTGAACTTCGTGGTCAATCATATCCTGAACTTGTTCCATGGCCAATTGTTTCAATTATTTCGATTCCATTATCTTTATATGAAATAAATACAGAAAAAAGTCAACTTGAAGTTAGATTTCATTTTTATTTTATTTTATTTTATTTAACTTGTTTTGGTTTATTTGGTTAGAGTGATTATCTTAAAATAAAATTATTTAATAATTCAATAGATAATGATGAATATATAAATAATGAAAGACAATCTTTAATTAAAATGTTTGCTGTAAGATTTTAAAATAAAATCGTTTTTTGTTTTCTAAATCAATTTAAATAAAATCTATTTAGTTATCATGTAAATCAAATCGAGAATATCGTGCATTTGAAATTTGTCAATTAATGGATTCAATAGCACTTCAATTAGCAATTAAATATGCAACCAAATCAGGAAAATTAACATTAGCTCAAAAAATAATTGATGATTTAATTGAACAAAACAACAAAGATGAAGAACAAAAAGAAAAACATACGAACAAAACGAATATTTCGTCATCAAATAATTCTTCGATTTCATCATCAACTATTTCATTTTCATCATCATTTGAAGAATTAAAACAAACTCGATCAAAAGTCGAAATAACAAATGTTCCATTTAATAATCCATTTCGAAAAAAGAAATTAACAAATTCAACTAATGAAACATCAACAAATGATGAATTAAGTCAATGGAAACCATCTATTAATAAATCTCGTCTTCCATCATCAAATAAAACAATACCTCAGGTTTTATTTCATTCTATTTTCTTTTTTAAACTTTTATTTTTTTTTTTCAAAATTCATTTAGAGTGATGTTAATGTTGAAACAACAACAACAATAACTGAAAATGAAGAAAATTCATCAAGTGGAAAAAGAAAAATTGATGAGACTGAAAATAATAATGAAGATACAACAAAAAATAAACGAAATAGACTTCAACAATTTGCTTGTAATCGATAAATATTATTTCTTATATTATACATCTAGATTTACATTGATTGTTATTCAATATAATCATTAACAAATTATTTAGATATTAAATAAAACTCCTTTCTTTTTCTTCTACTCACAGATTTTTTACGAAAAAATTCTTAGATCAAGTTTAAATTGACAATTCTTATGGATTCTCTCCTTTCTCCTTCCTCCTTTTCATCGTTTCTTAGACCAACGGAAAAAGGTATTCAACTCCACTAAGAATAAGACTTTCTCTCTTCTAGACCATTCCAAAGTCTTTATTGAACTTTGATAAATAATTAATATCAGTATAATATCAACTTACTATCGACATTCACAATAACGCATTAAGATCCCCAACCGATTGATTCGATGTTTAGAAAGGGTCTATATGAAAGATTAATCAACGGTTAGAATAATAATTATGTTAAATTAAGGATAACGGAATATCATATTGAAAAGCATCGAGAGAATAACAACAAGGCAAACCAACAAGAGAGCGACACCAAAAAAAAGAAACAATTTGTGTTCGAAACTTAGAAATAAATAAAGATAGATCATAGAGATTTTTCATTTAATATCTTTTGTGTTAGAATAATCAGGGTAAAGAACACATTTTTTCAATTGATTCTATTGTCAAATGACTTAAATATCTCGGAGAAAAAGGTTACCCTTCGTCTTCTCTTGTATCATATGCATTTTCTTAGTTTTTATTAAAAAACTTTTCCAAAAAATAAAAATGATTTTGAAGATTGAAAAAAGAGATTTTTAACGTTATAAAAACCTATAAACAAGTGTGATCTCAGTTTTTGAAGGATTTCATTTGAAAATTGTGAAAGATAGGGATATTTTAATTTAAATATACGAATTAAAGTTCGAATATTAGAGAAAATAATTAATAATGAGTTGATAATTATTTGAAGTAAAATTAGAAGTATATAAGAGCATTAGAATTTACTTAAATAATATGAATAGATATATAGAAATAAATAAGATAGAAAATTAATTAATTAGAAGAATTTAATAAACAAATGGCAATCATCAATCGATCGAATTAAACATAAACATCATTCAGAAAAAATTTCTTATCAAATATTTTTATGAAAAAAAAAAAAGAAACGAACAAACATAATTGATTAACTTATATTCACATATATATTTTGTTTTTTTCTTCTTCATTGATCATTTTAATAAAAGTATTATCGATCAATTTATTCAAATAAAAATAAAATTTATTTTATTTTACTCAAAATCATTTCATTTAGTTACAAGATTCAACTAGTCAATTTATATGTGTTTATTAATATTAAACAAAAAAAATCTCATGAGAATCATTATCAGATGGTAACGTTGTCTAAAATGGTTTTTTTTTCTTTGAAAAATTCCAATAAAAACGGTTAATAGACAATTGTTTATTTTTCTAAAGATTTAAAACAAGTATTAATAGTTGATTTCCATGAAAACAAATCATTTTATTATAATTATTATTTAAATCAATGATCAATAATTGAGAATTTCTAAAAAGAATAGAGAAAATAAAAACGAATAAATCTTATGTTAACCTTGTCTCAACAAAAACAAATCAAAATATGATAAAACTAGTTGAGTAAAATGAAGACCATTTGGAAGTCAATCATAAAATACTAATTGAAGAAAATTAGTAAAAGTAAAGATAATCAAAAAAAAAAAAGTTGATATTATTTTCTATCAACTTAATGTTATTATATTCAATATTGTAACTTTATTTTTCATCAATCTATAAGATAAATAGAAAGTGAAATATGTTGCCAGAAAGTTATCTTTCTTTCTCTAATCTTGTGAGAATGATCAATCAATCGAATAAAATTATATCCGTATCAAACCTCTATTTATTCTATAATCAGTTTCTTGTTTCGGTTAAGAAAAACTTTTTTTCTTTTCGAAAATAAGAATATTTCAAAGAATTTTACTGAAGGTTTTTTATGTCAACCAATCTAAATCTATAATTATTTTCTCGAAATTTCCGAATTGAAATTTTTTTCAAGAATTACTTTAAGATTGAAATTGTTGAACTTGAAAAACTTCTTATTAAAGCCTAATAAGATGCTTCTATTTCATAAAATTATTTTTCAATTAAAGAAATCTCACACTAATGAATTGTTCGTCACCTATTGTTAAGTAACTTCTCTTTACTATTTCAGATTCAGAAACCAAATCTTGAAAATTTGAAACTTCTTCAAAAAACTAATCTATATATTATGTTAACGTTACTTTATTTTTCAAATCACCTTCAACATTCTAGTACGTCGATTAGGTTCACTTTTAACGTATTTATCTTAAAACTTATTATTCAATACTGATGCGTTTTTTTCATCATGATTAAACAATTTCTATTCATCTTATAGAATATAATATGTTAAAGGTCATTTCGTGTCGATATTATCTATACGAAATAAATAAATAACAGGTGCAATGCAAGAAACTGATTAAAATAAAACGAAACAGCTTTGTCATATGATGCCATTCTAGAAAACAAATCTAGATTATTTAGTTTTTCTTTTCTTCACAATTTTCGTGATAACGCTTCTGAGTCATAGACAACGATAGTTGATAACAAGAATAACGACAACAGAATTACGTTATAACATTAGAATTTGATAATCATACCTTGAAATAATGACAACAGCAGAAAAATCTTATATAACCTTATGTTTTGTTTAAATTAAAATCATTTTAGATTATTCAATCAAAGAATATATATGACAAATAAACATATGATCATCAAGATTCTAATTATCTTTTCACTTATTTATGAAACTCTTCTCATACAAATTCCTACGCCACCGAATCCGCAACAGTTCACTATTACTGCCGGAAAGCCTAAACATGCGCCACAAATCGAAGTGACAACAAATTATGTAGATCGTTTTGCAGATCTCTTTCGCATTGATGTAACTAATGAAGGTCGTCTCACTGAACAAGCTTTCTATTATGGAGGCAAGAAAAGTGGATATCTTATTTACTATGATGATAATTCTCCTCGATGTACTAAAACCAGCGAGAATGATGCAGATATGTTAGCAGAATGGCAAATATTATCCTATGCTGGAAAAACAAAATCCATTACTCCACCACATATTGAATGTTATATGTGGAATAAGACTATTCAATCTTGGACGTAGAACTACCTTGCCTCTGTCAAAGATAATATTCTAATAGAAACCTTGGACAATATTATTCTTATATCAGTCTTTAGAAACTATACAGTTGGACCATCTGTTGTACCAAAGAGTGTGTTTGATTTACATGTACCTGAAAGTAAATGCAAATAAATAGATGCAAGCTGTTATATGGAAAGATGAATTCTATATTTGATTTTATTTCATAATTTATTATTCCTGTTTGAATAGATAACTACAGTATAATAAAGAAAAAAATTCATATATTACATAGATTGCTCATTATTTTAAAGGACGCTAGTTGATTTCAAAATAGTATGTTTCATGCTTTCGTTAAAGAAAGATATTCGTCATGTCTACTGATGTAGCGAAATCTTGAGAAATTGAATTATTAAGGATTATTTAAATTGAATGGAATCGATTTTTCATTGAAAGACAAATGATTAAGAGAGGTTCATGAAACTATCACCTACACTGGTAAGGATCTAGTGCCAAAAAAAAATTTACATTTTGAAATTGACTATTAGATTTGAAAGAGCACAAAAAGCTAGCCATAAAACTCGTATGCTGAGTCCTTGTGCATGAAGTCTCCTGATGACTTTGATAACTCAACTTTACGAGACATAGATAAAGTATACCAAAAAACATCGAGTTTTGGAAATTTTCTTCGTCCAGTTTGTTAACTTGCTAACATGATTTATACTATTAGTAGTTATACTAATCGATAGAGCGAAGTCTGTTGTAAAAAAATCCTATATTTGACTTTTCTTTTTATGTTGTCTGATGGAACTAATAGTCATTATATATTTGAGAACTACCAGATTCACGGTTGATGTTGACAACATTTTTTTGCCACTCTCAACTTTCTTATGATCTTGTGACTGTAAATGTAAGTGTGGGTGCGAGTGACGTGAAGACCAACACCTACACCCAAAACTATAAACATGATTTTTAGAATTATTGGCAATTTGTACCAATATTTTGGCTACTTTTTATATGAGATTCAATATAAGTTTGTCAAATAAATCCGATTGATCATTTTTATTATATCGAAAACGTTCTATTTATAGGATTTTTTTTCAATTTCATTTTGAAGCAATAAAAAAATTTGAAGAAATATTTATTTTATATTGATTTGAATGATTTTTGAACAATAATTTTAAATTTCTATATTTTGAATAATGTCTTTCCAAAGCGATTCAAATCGGGCTTTAATAGTGTAATGATTTGTGCTAACACATATTTTCATTATCTTCAATCAATATTGACGAACCGTAATGATAACTACCACCGGGATTTGAATAGCACCATTTAAACCATTTAAGATAGCTCGTATTCTTATTATTAGATCAAACCTATTGATGATGAGCTATATTATTAGTACTGCATTCATCGCTTTTTTCTATCTATAGACTCTTTTCTACGAATAATAGGGAGACAAACATTTCTGCTATCATTCTCATCAGTTATATTTAAACAGCTCGGGTGAAAATATTTTCATATTGTATTTATAAGCTCATACTTTATTAAATAGGAAATAAATAGTGATCAAACTTTTAACCCTTTCGCAGCGGGGTTATTTTTAGTGAGAAACTTGTTCATATTTAATGAAAAAGTAGTCCTTATTACAATCTGTAGAAATCTTGAGCGCCTGAGAGTCGAAGTGGTCTTTTTCATTGGTAGAAGCTTCAGCATCCAATGGGACTTTTGCTCTTTATAATATAATTTTTATTAGAAGTATTTGGATATATAGTAGGTTTCAAAACAGGGCGCTACGCATAAGCCAACATTGCATTTTCTGCATTCATGGCTCGTTTTTGTTTTCTGCTTCGGATCACAAACCGTGAAAGTGTGATGATGCCATACTATAACACTGGTAGAAGGAAAGAAAGGGAAAAGAGTGCATAAGTATAAGTCCTACAGGCCAAAAAAAACAGACTTACTTTTTTCAAGATTTTTTAAGCAAACCATGAACGGGCGTTGAAAGTTTTGCATCAAAAGTGCGTCTTAGCTGTATGACTTCGATCTCTTTAAATCCGCCTCTCATAGTAATAGACAGAACCCGTTAAGTACTAGTATCAAATTGCAGTTTCGAGTACGATTTGACACTTATATCAAAAGAAACATGTCACCGTCCCATATATGAGACACCCGCTGCGAAAAGTTTATATATATGAATGAATCAATTTTATGTGATAGAAAGAATTTGAATTTTTTGCAAAATAACAAGACTAATTGACAAAAAATTTAAATAACTCGAAATTCACCAGATAAAAATGAAAATCTAATTTTCAAACTTGTTCCATCAGCTCTTTTAATAAGAGAGTCGATTTTTCAAAGAATATTTACGAAAATCGAATCTTACAGTAGTAAATAAACATTTTTTCATAAAAATATTCACAAAATATTCTAACCTTTTAAATAACATTGCTAGACCCATCGATGAATTTTGTTAAGAGTTTATCTTTAAGGTGAGAAAAGTATTTGATTGATATTGTCATTAAAAAAAAATCAGAATTCTTTACAAAAGCTTGGTTACCATGAAAAAGATATTTATAGTGAAGTATATCGACATAGTTAACACAACCAATTACAATTATTAAATACACAACACTTTTATGGTATTTATAAAACCAACTTGATATCCACTTCATACAAATGCACTTTTACAATGAAAACAAAATACTTCTATATTGACATTCATTGGTACCAAAAACTATAGTCTATTTGATTTTGAGCTAGGACAAATACATCTGTATCAAGGTAGCAACTTGTCATGAAAATCTCTTTCCTTTGAAATACAGCCTAAAGAGCACGAGTTTCTTTAAAATATATATATCATTATAATGACATATTCATTTTGGTTAAAGTTTTGTGGAATTTCTACGTAGTAACTATATGGCCTATCGTTCGACAAATTTTCAGCTCAAAACCTGATCATTCAAATTCTCAGCGATTCTACGCTTGCATAGGACAAAATCAAATAAAGCGGATGTATATCTCCTCAAGCGAAGACCAGAAAGTCAAATCGAAAGAGAGTTTTTAACTAATCATCATGGTCGATCGAATGGCAATAGTCTTAAACGAAAACCATCGTGACAAGTGAGAAAGTTCCTTGGTAAACTAAAATTATATCAAATTCATTCATAATATCGTGCTATATACTGAAGTTCATACTAAAATTTTTCCAATGTTGTTTCACACTCATGTGAATAACATTGTCTGTCAGTGTCCATCATCAAACAAAACAGAATTTCTGAATAAATATTCCGTTGATAAGTAATCAGGTGCATTACTCTGGTGACCAAAATCATCATGCATATTAGGAATCCAACAAATTCACAGAGGACAAGACTCATTAAAGTATAGCAACTCTTTATTTCTTCACTCAGGGTAAAATGAATATAGTTTTATTTTGATCATTCCATACTTCCAACTATTGGTAGCTGATTACTATATTAATATGATGGATTTTCGAATGTTAAGAAGCAAAGAAGAATATATCAGACATAGAAATCAAAAATTTATTTCTCAAATTAGTTTGTTGCACATATAAAATAGAAAAAAAAATATAAATTTTATTTCACCATCATTCGATATCCAAATACATATAAGCAGAAAATTGTTCTATCGATCATTATAGCCACTTGGTTTCTGCAACAAAAAACAAGAATATGTCAGGCAGGATGTAGGACTACAGAGAGATGAAAAAAAATTTACATATTTTGTTTTTTGGATAAAATGAACAAGCCAATCAACTTTTTTTTTCATGCCATCATGCTTTTCCAAATTGAATTTGTGATATTCATTGACGAATTGATCAAACAATACTTTTATAGTTCGAGTTTTCATTGTATATTCATATAATTGTTCTAAATGCCATTCAAGTGTGGATTGTAGCAGGAATACAAACTTTTGTATATCTACAACAAGAAAAACATCTAAAATGCCAGAATTTTTTCACATGTATATGTCATATAGAAGTTACAACTTTGTCGACCAATATAACCTCAATATCATAATAATACAAAGAACAATTTATTTGCAGTATAAAATAATTTAATAGAAACAGAGTGTTTAGAAACGGATATTTTTAGCGTAGTGTAAAAACAAGAAAAGTCTTGCTCATCAAAACTTGAAAATGTATACTATTTTGTGTTTCCATTAACCGCATGACATATTATGCTATTGTGTCGTAACAGAAACATTTCTTGTTAGAAAAAGACAGAGAACTATCGTTCATATAACAGGTTGAGAAAAGAGAACTTTCTTCAGGAAAAAATGAATTATAGTGTACAATATCTCAGTAGTTCTGTTTTAAGCGTGGATTACGACAAATACTCGGAAAGTTTTATATACACCAATGATGATATCTCGACAGATAAATAATACGTCACGTCTAGTTTGAAACACACAGGCAGCTTCTTAGAGATGACGGAACTCAGAGTTTTACAACTCTTAGATGTGTTTCTACGAAAATCTTTAGAGCAATCAAAACAAACTATATGAGTCGAACTGCGATTCGGACGTGAGAAGTCAAAGTTGTGTGATAGTGAATGTTTTTTCATGAGCCACTTTTATAATTATTTAGTGGGTTTCCTAAATTCTCTTATTTTTCTCTGGTTCCTAACAAAAACATGTTTCTGATAATAAATCTATTAAGGAAAAAGAGTATAAAGTACTTCTGAATTCGAGTCAAAGATAAAGCAGTAGACTACACAACATTATGAAATTCGAAAAAAAAATTATGATATCTCATGTCTTGAAATCTGATGTTTCCCTTTATTTCGAAAGCATGTTCTCAAGTTTTGAAAATTTTTACCGAGATTCTTTTTATGTTGTACAACGTAGCTTGTCACTTCGTAAACGAATAAAAAAAGCTTATCATGAGTATTGTCTTTAATGCGGTTTACTATAATTGTTAGAATGTTATTTTAAACATGCTCAGTTGTTAAGTTGTTAGCTCCTGTATCATGCACTTCGTTGTTAGCAGATTCTACTGCAGTAAAGTAGTTGATGCATGGTTTCGAAGCAATGGATCCTTTTACGATAGTTTATATGGATCAAAACGTTATAAATTTAGTTGACTATTGAATTAGATACTTCTTGTTAGAACAAGTTTCTGTAAAAAATATACTTTAGTCTGTACAAGTTTTGCTTGTTCTACTTTCTATTATTTTGAGTGAAGTAGTTCTTGGAGAAATGGCAAGGTTATGTTAATAGTTTCAATGATCGTGTGATAATTATGTTCCTTATTCGGTTCTGCACCATATCATGTTAGAAATATTCTGGATTTATTAATTACTTTAAGATCTCGTATAGATGTTGCTGGTAAGAATAGCATCTGCTTATGCTTTTAAGACAGAAACATTTGAAAAATCACTTTGATAGTATACCAAATAACACAACAGGGTTTCATCAAGTGAAGATCAATTAAAAAAAACAGATCACACTTCGCAGAAACCTCTTAGCATTCGTGTCTTTTTTTCAAAAATCTAATGGGATGAGATTTCAAAATAAAATTATATTTAGATACCACTGTTAATAAACAAAAATAAAACAGATGTTTACCGTCAGACTTGATATTCATGTGTTTATGGAAAAAATGATGAATTCGCTGTTGAGTAACATAAATGTGTGTTGCTTCTTTAACAATAAAATCATCGACAATTTTCAAATCATCAGAGTGTGTTTCATAATTTAACAATTCTTCTTGATGGAAAGACCAATCCGTTCCACTATCTTCATTTGTAATTGGTTTCTACAATATAGAATAAGATCAGAGGTAAAAACCATAATGAAACATAAAATAGGCGACATACTTCTCGATATTTGAATTTTTCGTCGTTCATTGTATCATTGGTTCGAGGTTTACACATAGTTGTTCGACAAATATCACAGTGTCTCTTTGACCGTTTTGAAGCATCATGTGGTTCACATTCGGGTTGGGTACTGCTGCTGTTTCCTATTAATGAAATAAATGAAAATTTTGAAACCAATATACTATCTGAGTATGAATAGACCAACTCGCTTGATCCCAACATATACCCTATTTCTTCTTGATAAAAAAAACAGTTTATCTTCAATAGTTTTCAAGTGGCTATGAAACATAGATGAATAGTCTGCTTTATTAGTGAATCGACTTGTTTTAGTGGCTGAAACAAGCGAGATAGAAAATGTTTCAACTCTTAATAACATCAGACAGAAGATTAACCCTTTGGGGGCGGTGGTACATAAATTGTACCACCTATTTTTCAGTAAAGAAAATGTTTGCTCTCCTTTAAACTCTTATGACCTGTAAGGTAATAGGCCGCCCCATCTGCCTTTAAATTGAAAGTCTGGATCGATTTCAGTTCTGCTAGTATTTCATAGTTATAAATTTTAGCTAGCTAATACATGCTCGATAAAAATGAAGAAAAACTCTTATGAAACTCATACATTATTTAATGGATATTGTTTGTCTTAGCGAATTTTTGAAGAATATACAATGAAAGTCATACTTATACTAAATAGAATTCATTTTTCTCAGAGTACGAAATATATTTACCTATAAAATATTTTTCTTGTGTTTTTTTTTCAAAAAAAAACAACTTTTTAACGTTTTTATGAATCAAAATATTCGAAACTAATGAATTCTGTAGCTTTTACGCTTAGTAAATAACGTTATTTTGTGTTGTTATGTTTTAAAAAAGGCTTAATAAACCAATAAACATAGGACAAGCGTATTGTTATGCATAAAAAATATTGGGCATAGGGCATTAAAAAAGTTTTTCCCAATATTATTGTGATTTCTCGAAAATAAATGGATGCTGACTTTTTCGAAAACAACAATTTTACAAATATTTTTTTGGAAAACTTTGATTCAAAAACGTCCACTACGCTTATCATTGATCTCTGTGTATTAGTCTATATCTATACCTGAATTGATTCCATTCTCTTTTTTATTGTTGATTTGCTTTTTGCATTCTTCTTGAAAAAGTTGAAGCTCCCGTAAAATACCCTTTTTTATTCCATTTGGTGTTGATGAAGATAATGTATCATTATATAAAAATATATTTAATCGATCTTGTTCATGTATAGAATCATGAACTGCAAGTAATTCCCCATTTAAATCATCACATTTAACAAAACCATTATACGATCTGATGCCAAGTTTGAGAATTAATGTATCGGCTAAATCTTTTGAAAGATGAGTTCGTACAAATCCTTCAAATTCATAACTATCAATAGCAATTATTCGTTTTCTTTTGTTCGTTGTCATTTTATAACAAAAATGGTCAATATAATCAAAATGATAAGTGATAGTGATATAGTCAAAATGATAATGATATGATCAAAATGATAATAATGGTGATATAGTTAAAATAATAATGATAATATAGTCAAAATAATGATGATGATATAATCAAAATAATAATGATCATGATATAGTCAAAATAATAATGATGATATAATCAAAATGATAATAATGGTGATATAGTTAAAATAATGATGATGATATAATCAAAATAATAATGATGATGATATAGTCAAAATAATAATGATGATGATATAGTCAAAATAATGATGATGATATAATCAAAATAATAATGATGATGTAGTCAAAATAATAATAATGATGATATAATCAAAATGATAATAATGATATAGTCAAAATAATAATGGTAATATAGGCAAAATAATAATGATGATGATACAATCAAAATAATAATGATTGGTGATAGAGGCAAAATAATAACGATGATGATATAATCAAAATGATAAGTGATGGTGAAAATGTATATGCAACTTTTCTTTGTGTTTTATTGTATAATTGTTAGCGTCAATAGATGTCACGTCATGACGCTAACTTATTTTCCAATGTATATTTTTTTTTTCTTTCCAGTATGATATATATATATACTAGCGGAGGTATCCAATGGTAGTCGAGATAATTTTATAATATATATTTGACATATTAGAAAAAGACGTCGTTATGATCACCTATCAACTATTGGAATTCGATATCGCAAAATATGTTCAGATCACTTTCCCTTTTCAACTGATATTTTCACCATTTTTAATTTTTTAAAAACATTTCTATCCTTTTCAGTGTTCTTTTTTTTTGATCGACTTCCTTTTATTGGAAAAGACTGCTTAATGAAATACAACGTCTATTGCAAAGCTTTTTGATACACAACCATCTTGGTTTTCGCACCAGAGTCTGAAACATACAAATTCTTCCCAGTTCCAACTCTTGAGCATGCTACGTTAAGTTGGCCATGAGAAAAGCAAGGACTCTCTAGATTAATACCAGCCACCTTAAGTAATTACTCTTGAGTCTTGTTGATAGACATCGCGAAGGCAAGACGTACAGGAAACTAAAGACGCTTGAATTCAAATGGTATATCAGTAAGAACTATGAGTATTCGTGGTATGAATACATGCTCACTCTTTGCACAGGGTGTCAAGATTATTTTTCGTATCGTATATTAGAGATAGAGATTAGACAATTTCCAATTTTCACAACCTGGGTGGCATTACATCCAATTACCTTCCTTTCCTTGTCTGTCGCACCAATCTCCTCTCAATTTTTCTCTCGACTAAAGAGCATACCATGGAAAGTTTGATAGCGCTAGTTATTACCGAAATCAAATGCACAAAGAACAGACCGACAAATATTGTTATTTATATAAACAGAAGATACTCGCTTCCATACCCTATACCCACATTCAGTGCTTAGATCCCTAAATCGAACTTATTGCCTCTAGAACCCTTACCTGACTTCTCTCCTAAAAACCCAACTTTGATTAGCTGGTTTCTTATTAGCTAAATTCCTATTGGTTTTCGGCCAACCAATCAGATTTCAAGGAAAATAGACCTCACATTCGAATTCGAACTCACCGCCTCAAAAAATCCCCTGCCCTATCATTTCTTTGAAAGTATAAGTGTTTGGGTCTGTTTCCTTAAGAGCTGAATTCCTATTGGTTTCGAAACAACCAATCAGATTTCGAGGCGAATGGGTCTCAAATTCGAACTCACTGCCTCTAAAACCCCCCTACCCCATCATTTCCTTGAAAGTATAAGTGTTTGACTCTGTTTTTTTAAGAGCTGAATTCCTATTGGTTTCCAAACAACCAATCAGATTTCAAGGCGAATGGACCTCATATTCGAACTTATCACGTCTAAAAACCCCTACTCCATCATTTCCTTGAAAGTATAAGCGTTTGGATCTGTTTTCTGAAGAGCTGAGTTCCTATTGGTTTCCAAACAACCAATCAAATTTCGAGGCAAATGGACACCAGATTCGAACTCACCATCCTCGAAAACCTCTGGTTCCTTATTTCTGTGTGTTCACGAAGTGGTACTCAACAGTACTTCTACAATACTGAATACTGCAATCTGATTGGTTAGCAATATAGGCAGGTTTTTCCGGGCGAAGGACCAACTTTTTTGAAAAAAAAGTAGACCTCGACCTTCCCCTGGGTGAGAGGAACATTCTTGGAAAGTTTGGTTGCATTTGCTCGTACCGTTTGGGAATGCATAGCGAACAGACAAACAAACAAACAGACAAACATTCTTCTTTATATATATAGATATATAGATTTATATTACATTGTTTGTTATTCAATATAATCACTAACAATTTATTCAAATATTAACTAAAACTCTTTATTTTTCTGGAATTGAAAAATTTTTTTCGGAAAAAAGATAGTCAGAGCAAGTTTAAATTAGGAAAAGTCATTGTGTGTTCTAAAGCATTCCAAAGTCTTATTTGAAGATGAAATGAATGAAATACATTTGTAAACATTCGAAATGGTACAGTTTCTTATTTTATTAGAGATAAACAATTATATTCAATATGTCAACGATGAGAGGCAATGTTCGATCGATTCGGCTCGATCGTCATATGATCAACATAAATATTAAGAACTGATCGAGTTTGAACTTTGCAACGTAATCAATATGAGTGTTTATGAGACTTTCGAGAGATATAATTGTGTGTTGAGACCTGTTTCCGACATAGGTATCATGAATATATATATATAGAACAGATTTATTTGATATTTAAATCAATAATTAGAATTATAATAATGTTAAAGTCAGAAAAAAAGCTTCAGTAAACAAAAACAACTATAGTCTTCGAGAGATTTTTCACTCGACGTATTTTATAATAAAAGAATGAAGCTAAAGGACACAAGAATTGCACACTTCAATTGTAACGGAACTACATTGATAAGTTTTTTTCTCACATATTTTCAATTGATTCTATCGGCAAATGACGTAAATACCTTGGGAAAACCGAAGATCTTTCGGCTTCTATTGTGTTCGATCTATTTTCATAGGATTTTTAAAGATTACGTTGAAAAACTAAAATGATTTTGAGGATTCGGAAAGAAATTTTAGAGTTTTAAAGGGACAAAAATAAGTGTGATTTCATGAGACAACATCCCCAACTATTCAATCACTTTCGGATTGCATATATGCTCAAATGATAGATCACAGCGAGTTGTTAAATACACTACAAAGGTTGGTTTTTCAGATCTCCTGAGCAGAATAAATTATTATTATTATTACTAATGTCGACATGGGACTTAAACGTACTCGGTTAAAAATTGAATAAGCCGAGAACGCAAACAGCTATCAATCTGGGGTTTTCAGTAATTGAAAGAGAAGACATGAAAACATCTTTTTCTCCAATAATATATATAGGAGAAAATCATTTTGAAACCAATGATTTCCGAAAAATATTCAAAAAAATGTATGAAAATAGTTTGTCTTTCTGATGGAATTTTGAGAAAGAATAAGAAAATTTGCTTATTTTATCAGAGTGACCGATCATTTTGATAGATTTTTTTTGAGTACTTTGCAGAAATCATCCATTTCAAAATGATTTGGTCCTATATATTATTGAAGAAAAAGATACTTCCATGTTTTCTCTTTCGAGTGCTGAAAACTGCTGATTGGTAGCTACTTGCGATCTTGACCTATTCCATTTTTAACCGAGTACCTTTAAGTCCCGTGCCGATATTAAGGGTCTCCCTCAGAATTGATTTACCACTTAGAACGGGTCGTTTGGACTGAAACTTTCAGCAATGAATGGTCCTAGTGAGAAACGCCTGTGGTAAAAATTTCAGCCTGATATACCCCATTAAATCGAACTTTCGGCTTGTTTTTATACCTTCCAGAAGAATCGAAATAACTCCATCATTATAAGAGGCACAGAGCTCGGACTGGTTTCAAATTAAATCTTGCCACTGTGCGCAACTTTTCACCGAAAAGAATTTTGAAACTCCCTTCCGTTCATTTTTTATGAGCCTTTTGGTGGGCATGATGTTCCAAATAAGCACAAAAAAATGTCACTCCACGACAGTAAATCTCACTTTTTTTACTTCTGGAATTTAGTATCAAAAATCCGTCCGATCAAAAGTTAGCTCTCATTCAGACCTTTAAAATAAAATAAAAAAATATCGATGATACTCCGAGCCTAGCAGGAGTTATTTCAATTTTCCTGCCTGAAAATCATATTTTGAGAAAAACGATAAAAAACTTTAGAAACCGATTTTTTCATTGAAATACAAGAAAAGTCGTATTAAAATTTAGAGTACCACTACAAGTCATACTTAAGTAAATATAATGATTGATTCAATGGTGATACAAATAAATAGACAGTTTTCTCAAAACTGGAAAACTTTTTAAAAACCATGAAAATTTCTGAAAAATCATGATAGTAGGGTCGAAATTTACTTCGAAAGTCTGTTAAAATTTGGTCGTTTTGCAAAATGCTATATATATATTCTGAAAGAGGAAATTTCGCTGCATCTTTCTGTGGTGAAATGTCAACTTTCAGCTGTTCTCGAAAAACCGGATTTTCTGAGAGGGAGAGCCCTTAAGTAATGTTGGGAGATCGAAAGACGAGTTTTAAAGAATATATAAAAACTTTCAAGGAAAAAATTGACTTCAATCAAAGTAATTAAAAATTTGTGAAAAGCTTCTAACCCAAACACTCTCATAACTTGGAACGCCTCTACTTTTCTTAGTGATGGGTAGAACCAACCGTTTTGGTCCCGATCTTGGTCAGAAAACAATTCTTAGCGCTGGTTTGGCGCTGAGTAATACGTGCACTAGTGAAAGATGTAATTTCATATTCTAGGAGTATCACTAAGCTAGAAAAAGCTTGCACGGCCAGGATGAATACTACTATTCTCTTTCTTCAAGGTCCATTATTTTTTATAACTGACTAATACTTCGACGATTCTCCACATTTATGTGTTCGACGACCCTGTTGTTTACGAAAAAAGGATTATCTCGTAACAACGTGGCATTTAACGCAAATTTTACGCCATCAGAGAAGATATCACACCCACTGAAGATAGAGTAGCCCTGCAGATCCTTAGTTTAAAGGTTTCAAGTCGAAATAATATTCACTGAATAGAATCTTTTTGACAATTAAACTGAGAAAGTACACTCATTGTTAAACAAAAACATAGCTTGAACAATGTTAACGTGCATCACTCGAAAGAGACGATCAATGCAATTATATGAACATTAATGTAATTAATTCTACTTTTCTCTTGGTCTGTATAATTCTGTTAGAAAGATATAAAAACATTCTTGTAAAGAATAGAGCACCATACAATTTGAAGAAAAAAAAACTACAGTAATGTATTTCACATGACGCTTGTTGATTACTGTTTACCACCAATATACTCGCAAAATTTTATTTTTTAATATATTTGTTAAATTATGTTGTACTTCTTCACTAATTCCATTATGACACAAAATCAACGTTTCTAGTGTCTGTGTAGAACAGCATTAGAATGTATGAGAGAAATAAATAGTAAATAGTTTCACTATATTAATTTCAAAAGAGTTAATAATACATTGTGCTCCTTTGTCTTCGATTTTATACAATTGAAGATACAATTTTTTGAATATCTTATGTAAAGAATATGTGTTATGTATATAACAAATGAATAAAGAGTTTGTTTTACATTATGGTTTGCTAATAGATTAGCAAGAAAGCGTTCCTCTTAATATCCAATTTTGTTATTAGAAACATACAAGGCTGTGATGATCTATTTTGAATGAAAAATATTCATATTAAATAAAATATTAAAGAACTTTCTTGTTAATGTATTCTTTTTGTAATGCGCAAGCTAAATATAGTACTCCTTCATCGATGATGTTATTTCGGGTCATATTCAGTATTGTCAGAAATTGATTTGATTGATTACGATAACCTACAAAATGTGTGAAAAAAGCCGTGTTCCTCTGTATTATTTTCTAATGCACTAGCCAGATATTGTACTCATTGATCACTGATTCAGTTCAATGTAAGATTCAAATCTATAAGGGTCTATGTTGAATGATGGACATCAATATGCCATTGATCTATAAAATATCAATCTCACTAAATTAGCTTTTAGTACATCAGTAAAATATTTCACGTCTTCTTGTCCGATTTCATTGCGAGCAGTCTTTAGTATTGTAAGTGTCTGTTTCAAAATGAAATAGATAAGTCGTCTTACGGTATTAGTTTTTAATGGTTTAGCTAAATATTGGTTAATGGTTGAAGCCTATACTTTTTAATCAGTAGACGGCAGTCAGCATCAACGATTTGGGCGCAAATCGAGGCGCCAAAATAAAAAATCATGTTGTTTGTGAAAGATCACACATCGGGCATCCTTCTATGTATTTAACTTAATTTGGACCTTTGTGACGAAAATAAACTTTTTTTGAGAGGCTGGAGGAACCTTAATAATACTGTCTTATCCAATCGAATTATCTAGTCATTGTCTTCTATAATGTACATATGAACATTGCGTTTTAGATTTTTAATCGTCTCGTATTGTTGCGATATTTTTACATCTGTATATTGTATATTTTATATTTGATTAATCATGGATAGTTACATGAAGAAATTGTTTGTGTCAGCTATTATTGGTGTTGTTGGTGCAATTGTTGGTACAATAGCACTAAAGAACTACCGGTCAGTAAATGCAAAAATTAAAGAGATAATTGGTTTTTTTTTTCGTTTAGAATTTCACATCGTTTATATACTGATGATGAATATACTATCGGTTTAAGAGAAGCAATTGGACAAAATATAAACGCACAGGGTTTATATTCTTATGAGACAGTTGAGCCAGATCCTGGTGTCAGTGTTCCTGCACGTAAGCTAACATTAAATACTTTGATTGACTAAAAATTTTTCTTTATTGGTAGAGGTACATGGTTATCAACAAACCGGAACCCAAGAACGAGGCGATGATGAAGAGAAACCGGGTCCGGACGAAGAACTACACGTATAATAAATATTCAAACATATTTTTAAATGATTTTTTATATTGATGATTTTAAAAGAAAAAAAGATTTATGTTCAAAAATAAAAAAAAACTCAAGATATTGATGCACCATCAACAATAACTGTCTAATTGCTGGTAAAAAAGTAATAGCTCCCATTTGAAAGAAAGTAAACGACAATAGTGAAGGAAAAAATCAAATTAGTTTGTTTAGCACGAAAAGTTTATCATATAATATATGATTCTAAACCTGTTGAAACAACCAAATTAAAAAAACCAAAAGGAACAAGAGACGGATACTGAAGAAGAAATTGATAATTAGGAAAAACCAACTGTTAATCATAGAAAAACCAATATTATAAAATGTATCTTCGATCTATACACGTAATGATAAAAGTGACCCATTGGTGCATCAACTAATAAAAACAGATAATATTATACATGTTAAACAATTGATTGTAGAAGGACATCCTATAAATACAATTGATCCTAATTCGTGGACACGATTACGTATATGAGGCCAATACGTATGAACAGTACTTTATTAATGAAACAATTACTTAATAATGATGCTAAATTAATATCCAATGTGATGATGAACGAATGACTATTTTACATGACGTAATTTCAAATGAAAACTTCGATGAAGCCATCATCAAATTTTTCTCTTGAAATTAGTGCTGATCCACATATAGGCATGCACCAAATCCAAACGGTTTGGGTTTGGTGAGTTTGAGTATTGAATTTGAGTTTGGGTATTTGAGTTTGGTTATTGAGTTGGGGTTTGAGTATTGAGTTTGGGTTTGAGTTTGGGTTTAGTTAATTTCGCAATGAGAGCTGTAATTTGATCCAAATATGTCAAATCTTTTACTACTTATAATACAAAACCTTCAATAATAAAATATAACTCGAAAACTCATTTAAACAGACAGTGTAACTCAGTCGTTAAAATGTTTGCTTCGAACGCCTTGTACACTTCAACAAATGTCCGAATTTTTGCGTTTTAATACAGTTACTTCATTAACATGGTTAAATGTTTCTCTTTCCACTCCTTCTCACGATGTTAAAGTGAAAATAATATCAACTGTTAAAACGCGAAAATTTGGACATTTGTCGAAGTCTACAATACATTGAAAGAAAAACGAAAAGTGTCTGTTATAACGTGTTATTTTTTCATTTCTGACTGCTTGGGTATAAAATATAAATATAACTTATACTAATGGGCAATATTAGAAACAAAACAAATCGATCGAAACAAATTGAACTGAGGAGAAGATCAAAGTAAAAAAACAACTGAAACGAACTGAAGTAATGAAGAACTGAATTATGAATAAATTAGGATAGATAATCATCTCAAGATAAGTTCATCATTTAAACTTCTGATAAATTATTTCTTTCTTCTTTGTAAACTCAATTATTTATATTTATAAAAATCTCGTGAAATTCTATTCATATATACATATTCATATTATTCCTAGATTCTCTTTTGCAATAAAAATTTTTCTTAATATGTATCAACATATAGAAACTGACCGATATTGTCATTTATTTAACGCGTTCAACGGTGTCCGTGACCATTGTGAAAAAAAGGTGACAGAAGAGAAAAGGAAAAAAAAGCAAAATAATTATTAAACAAAAGAGAATATTTCTATTTGTCAAGTTGTACTAATATAGGTTTCACAAAAAAATATTATTGAATATTAGTCAAATTCATTATCTATTTTCGACAGATGATTTTCAATCGATACAAAAAATAAAAAAATGCCAATTTAGATGTAATATAAATATGTTCTCATTTTCTATACTTTCTCTTCGTTTCCTTGACTATGTTTGTTGTTGACCTTTGAATGAACTTTCGATAGATATATATATATGTCATATGTTGATCCACATCGATAGACAAGTCAACAATAGAATATTGTCAAATAGATAAGACGATTAATTGTGAAAACTGTTACGTATCAAATATATATCAATAATGAATTTTGTTCGAAGAATATAATGCTATGGAAAAAATATTCGTTCTGCTATGAAGCACATACTGTATAATTAATATGTCTCCAACATTTCCTCGTAAGTAAAAGATGAAAACGATTTATTTCATAATCTAGCAAGATAAATATATTCATGTTACCAAAATAACCATATGCAATATATTAAATAAAGAGAATCATCTTATTTAAGAGAAGAAATGTGAAAGATTTCCGAAGTGTTGTTTTTAGATTTGAACAGGAGTTTGTCAGAAATCATGTATTATCTGTAATAGTTATTGTCAGCATTCTACATTAAATCGATTGCATCGGATTTAATGTCATTTATCACGAGAATAAACTAACTTTTTTCAAAAGTTATACCTACACTCTCTTTTTATTTTGCAACGTAGTGATTAATAACAAAGTAAAATCATTTGACGGATTTTCTTTATTTTATTTTAATCAATATGTAAATGTTCTGAAAATGATTGATCACGTTTTCTTCGTCAAAGTATATTTTTTCGACTTCTATTTGACTTTAGTAAAATATTATAATTAAAAAAGAAAATCACCTTCTTACTTTTTATTTTAAATATATATAATCACTCAATAGCTTTGTTGTTGATGTTAAATGATGTTAGATAAATAAAACGTAACTTTTAATTTGGGTAAATGAACAGATTGATGATACACATTATTATCATTTAGTTAATCATCAATTAGACTTTATGATGATCAATATTCAATCATTATCAATAGCAAGTTGTTTCAATTGTTTACCCAATGAACTTATTTTGATTATTTGGACATACTTAGGTCATGTTGAATCAATTAGAATATTTGGAACTATGAAATGTCAACGATACACACGTCTATTAGAAAAATATTGTTATAAAAGTATCAATTTTCGTGAAGCATCGTTATCATCTTTTCAACTTTTTTGTTCTCATTTATTCAATAAAATCCGATTGAATGTAGAAACATTAAAAATTGGTCATCGATTTTCTTATTCCCAACTACGTATTTTTACACAAATGCGTTCAGGTTAGTTATAGATGTCAATCTCTACTTTAAATTATAAATTAAAGAACGAACAAAGTTTTGAATTATTATCATTAGTTTCATTTCTGTACACGTCAGGACTTTGATAATCTTAAAGACACAACGAAGTAGAGTTTATTTTGTAATCATTGCCATTAGTTTTTCGTGGATTTCACGAAATTTTTATCCTAAAATTATTTTGTAATAAAGATGATATCAACACTTTTTTTTGACAAGAACTCGTCGATGCAACACAGTAGTCATTTTATACTGATTCTTCTTTCATCAATTTTGTTTTATTTTTTCCTAAAATTAGTCTCAGATTGAAACTGTAATACTTTTCCAAATAAAATCTTTGTTTAATTTGTTTAATTCGATATCTATGATTGAGTTTGAGATTTCCTGTTAAAAACTGAAGTATCAAAATTTTTCATATCATTTATGATCTTATTTAGATGGTAGAAATTTCATAGAAAGGAAAAACGCCGAAAGTAAAAAATATCGAAAGAGCTATTTATGTAACTTCAACACACGCTTTCATCAACACCGCATGAATAATCTGTAGCAGAGTCTATGTCTTAGATTTACACATGAATAATGTGTGCTAAAGCTGTACTAACAGAACTTTCGATATGTTTCACTTTCGGCACTTTTTCTTTCTACCAAATTTCTACATACTCTCGTTTACACTGATAGGATCTTAATATAAAAATGAAAAGAAAGTTTTTATTTTCCTTATTTTTGTGTTTTTTCAGTAGGTTTTGTAACACTTTTGGAAATGTTTCCAAAACTCCAACAACTTGTCTTGTACAATGTTCCTGAAATGAATAGTGATGATCTTGAACCTTATCTGGTAGTTATTCCGTATCTACAGCATGTGACACTTAAAAAATGTTCATTGAAGAAAGTATCATCTTTGATATGTTCAAATCTTCTTGCTCATGGAACAATCAGTCAACTACAGAGATGTATTCTTCATAGTGATCATAGAAAGAATGGCATTATTTTTCATGAACCAATTTCATTCTTTTATCAACTACAAAATTCTCTTATTTATCTTCGAATTTATATCGAGGATTTTATTTCATTGAAAAATTTACTTCAATTTCTTCCAAAACTCTTAACACTTGGTAACGTTTGAAATTTAAGTTAATTAAAAAAAAAATCAAAACTATTGTTATAAACTAATTGTCAGTATTATAGTCTGATAGAATATTTTCCTCTTCGAATTTAATATTTCACTTTCAATGATTTAATTCACGATAGATTCTTTATTCTGGCAAAGTTTAGCACAGGAGAAAATCTATAAAAATGATCATGTAGATTATCTATTTAACATTAAGTTAAATGATTCCACACACAAAAAATACAATAACCTATTAAATAAATGTTTAAGATTTTTCTATTTAGCTGATTCAAGTCAAATTATTTCGATATGGATAATGAAAAATTGAGAAAAATATAAAAACGAAAATGAAAAACATTGTTTTAGTGTAAAAAAGGTACGAAATTGATTCATATTTGGACTTGAAAATTAACGAATCTAAACTAAAAACTTATTTAAGTATTAAGAATTTAGAAAAACCAACAAGAAACGTTTGCTCATCTGAGTATGAACCTTGCCAGAATGAAAATTAAAATAATATCTGACATTATTATGAATAATGTTGGTTATGTGCAACAAGACCGAGCCTCAAGTAACTTTCATGCTTGTCTATTTGCACAGAACCAGATGCGTGTCTTCCTCTTTGGCTATCTTCAACTCTAAATATAAAATCATACAATGAGAAAAAAGATAATGTATGATTGATGTATCTATGGACTAGTTGACGTACTTTATACAGTCTTTTATGATATAAAAGATTATTTTTTGGAATTTTCAAAGAGAATGACATACAGCCTATAATATAAATATGTAATATCTGTAAGTTTATGGTATGAGAGATATTTTCTTTATTCCAGATGTTCGTATTTGCAAGAATGTTACAAGAAATGACAATGACCTGTTTCTTTCCTGCATTTGTCCATGCACCAATTTAACAAAATTAATTTTTCGGTAAGTAACTTCGATAGGTAAACATATTCAATTGTGCATTCATCTATATTCTAGAGTGCATAGTGTTGTGCAATATTTTCCAAGTGTTGTGAACTTTATTCTCTTATTTCGTAAAAGTCTTGTGAATCTTGATTTAGCTTTCACTCACAAAGATCCTGCTTATTGTCATTCATTAGTATATGTTGATGGAAATCTTCTTTTCAACGAACTTATAATTCATATAACAAAGTTAAAAAAATTTAATTTTTCTATTGAAACAGCTTGTTTATGTAATCAACAAATGGATTATTTTATTAAATCATTTCAAACCAGTAAGTCAACATCATTTGTCTTTATCTGATCATGAAATAATCTGCTCCATTCTCAGTGCTTTGTGTGATTAATAATTTTGGTTATGATCATTGAATAAGCATAAAACAAAAGACAACGCCTAAAAGAAGAGAAAGATAGGCGTGTATCTTCGACATGATTATTTGTTTGAACATTTAAGTCATCAACATGTCAAGACTTAGTTTAACTTTAATTATTCAATATGCGTTTAGAAAAAACAATCGACAATAGAATCTTACCTATAACCGAAGAGGTGACTGAAATTTTCAATTTTTTTTCTTTCGACGTTTAAGACATAATTCACAATAAGTGTGTATGAAGAACTCAAGCAATTGAGCAATAATAAATCTATATTATATGCTAATTTTCTGTCCAAAACTATAGTTTTTTAACTAATAAGTACATCGATGAACATTCCTAGAGCTTATTAAATGTTGAAAAAATATTGGGTTAATCAAGATTGTCTTTATCAACATTCTACACCACTAACAGTAGCCGAAAATATCGAGTATCTTCTTGCGCTTTTGATTTTCGATAGTAATTCAATATAAATAGTTCATTTAGAAATTTAGTAGCTATTAATCGAATTTTGTTTTCAGACTATTGGCTATCTATGTTAATTGGATTGTATTATGATAAATTGAATTGTATTTATGTCATTTTTTCATTACCTTATGGATTTTCTGATTATTTTGTGACTACGACGGGTATCATGTATACACAATTCAATCAGACTGGATATCAACTTAATGATTTAGTACCAATGCTATTTGCAAAACCTTATCAAGTGTCTGTAAAGATTGGTCAAAATGAAACGTTAAGTTCATCATTTGTGGCTTTGTTGAAACAAGGAACTTATCGAAGTAAATAATTTCTTATCAATACTTGAGTTTTCTACAAAGTAAAATTATTTCTAAAACTAGGACATAGAATACATGTTCAACATCGTGGTTTTTATCAACTGGAACAAGATGAAAACAATATGATGCCGTTTGATGAATTTCTACTGTTGCCATACTATAACACTCAGAATAGTAATTATACGAAAATTTCTTTCAGTTTTGTTCACTACTCTCTAAAAAAAAAAGGTGTCATAGTGAACCTTTTAAGGTTTTAGACAAGACCTTGAACCTTTTAAGGTTCTAGATTTGGGTACCATTTAAAGAATCTTTTTTTATAGTTCTAGCCGAAAAATTCAGAACTTAAAAAATTTCTAGCCAGAAAATCTAGAACTTTAAACAGTTCTGCGTCTTCGGCTAGAACTAAAAAAGGTTCTTAAAATGGCACCCAAATCTAGAACCCTAAAAGGTTCAGTCGGTCAACTTTTTTTTTTTTTACAGAGTAGTCTTAAGTAGAATTTTTTGTTTTAAAAGATTGTTCATTTAAACAAGAATATTTGTAAGAAAAAGAGCAGATTTAATTTTTTTTATTAATTCTGAATAAGAATAGTCATCATTATGCATTGGATTGATTTGTAACTCTGAATAATTTTGCAGTTTTCATTCTAAAATAACGGATTTATTATGAGACATCCGTTATAAATGTATTGTATAGGTGAAGAACTTATTAACACGACTATGACTTGGCTCAACTGGATGCCACATCTACGATTATTGCGCATCGATTCACAAATGTTATTGAAGCTTGTGCAAACAATTAATCTTAGTGATAAAATTGATCAATTTTCATCTCTCGAAAAACTTGTTGTTGATCAACTAAATAATACTCCAGATGATGATGACGACACTTTAAATACCATTGCTCGATTAGATGTATCATTGTCATTGCAAGCCATTTATCTTCAGGAATATAAAATGTTACATTTTCAATCAATAGATGACAACAATTTTCTTTTGACTATTTGTCAAATTTGTTGCAATATGCATAAACTGGAGACGATGACAATTAAATTTGCAAGTCCAAATTCATTATCCAATAGTACAATGGTGGAAAAACTTGCTGGTACTGAAAAGAAAAACTGTCAATTCGAATGTATCTATGTTTCAGACAGTTTTATTCAATTTTGGCTTGACAAATGATAGAAATCAGTGATATTCTCTTTTTCTTATTTGTCTGAAGAAAAATGTACTGTACTTCAAATCTATTTGTTGTTCTCATTTATGAATTCAATCATTCTTAATTATTAAATAAAAACAATCTAAATGTATAGACTTATTGACTAGAAGAAATCAACGTAAAGCTTCAAATGATTGGTATTTAACAGTAGTTCTTTTTCCATTATTGGTTTTCCATTTGCTTCTCTTAAAAAATATGCACATCAAAGTTGAAACTAATGCAAATTTTCTCAATCAGATAGTGCAATACGAATCCCTAGTGAGTTATAATATGAATTTTATATGGCTCTTTGTTTTTATAATACAAGACATATCTATATTGATCTGTTTTATTATATAAATGTTAGCAATTCAAATTTCCGAAAATCGTTATTTGTCAACTTAAAAAAGGTTCATAATAATAATTTGTAATTCTGTTGGCAATACGTCTCTGCATAACAGACATGCTATTTTTACCATAGTTGTTCAGTGTCAATGCTTTTCTCAAACTCTTACTTAATAAGTTTCAACAATATATTATTTAGTTAAACATAATTAATTTCCATTAGAAAAGGTGGTTGAAAGAGACGAAAACATTTAGATAGCTATAGCATAGCATGTGTCCTA
>CAJNOL010002108.1:0-46572 GCA_905250125.1 Rotaria sordida | reverse complement strand
GACGTAAAAAAAAGAGCTGAATATATTTTCATTATTTCGAGTGATTTACATATTTTTTCATAATATGATAGCATGTTCCTTGGAGTTTTATTTCATACAATTTGAATTTGGTTTACAACAAATATTCAAAATGATCACCATCAACTGAAACACATAAAGTCATCTTTTTTTAAATTTGTGAAAAAACATTATACAAAGTTTCTTTTGAGGGTGTGGGTGGCTGTAGATGTAAGTGAGTCTTCACACCTACATCCACATCCATACCCTCAAGTTTCTCTTTCTCAACTATTAATTCTTGTTTGATAGGAATTTTTGAGCAGCAACTAGACACGAATAAGTTACTTTATAAGGATACATTCTTTCTTGCTCTTTATGCTGTTTAACCGGCATATATTTGATCCAGTAGAAGTGCTATGAGGTCCATCATATGACGATATACGTTTATGGCACATTTGAACACAAAAGTTTATCAGATACTCTCATCATCGTTCGTGTCATCTATGATCATAGTTTTTGGGTGTGGGTGTGAATGATTTAATAAGATAAATCAATCAATACCTGGTAAGACACGTGTTTCGACAAGTGCCAAAATAATCACTGATCAATTGCTTGTTAGAGTAATATATAAATTTCATACTATGTAATATTATCAATGAAAGTTTTTTTGAGAAAACATCACAAACAAAAAATATACATAGTATACTATTGTGCGAAGGCTCTTATAAGGATAAAGTTTGGTTATCTACTTGTCGTGTAGTTTGTTGCAATCATATGTTTCGATGGTTGTTCTGTTATTAAGATGGGAGCAGTTTAGATTGGATCAATATTAGCATCGTGTGCATGGTTGTGATCAGCTGCTTGTGATTGCATATCGTCAACTTGACTGTGGTTGATTATGGTTAGTAGGAATTCTGAAGTAAATAAAGGAGATAATTTCAACATTTGTATTCGGTTTGTTTTATTGTAACTAGGAATATTTACAGGGATCGTTGAAATTGTTGTGTTGCATTTTGAAGGTGCTTTTGGTATACGTTGTGTTAATTAGTATATATCTAGAATGTATTATACAATGAAACTCATCTAGCTTCAATGTGAACATTTTCTCAGACGAAGAAATAAAACAAGAAGGTACAAGTTCATATGTTTCATAGTCAAATACCATAGTTTGAATAATGAAAAAAGGAATAAAATATAGTATATGACATCTTTTACATAGTTAACAGAAAACTAAACATGTGAATAACAATGTTCAATGATTAACAAGATCAAATGGGTGTGGGTGTTGATGAAAGCAGATTACCAACACCCACACCTCGGATGCAGCAAAACATTGACGTAAAAACACAAAAAAAGGCTATCTTTAAGTGACCGTTACTGGTAGGTTGGGGCTAATTCTTCCATCCAGTTTTTTTCTAGTTCTGCGACCAGCAAGTTGCTAATAATTTAAAAGCCTTGTCAGATTAAGATTTGAACACAATCAAATGCATTTCACTCAATCGGTTTCCAATTTTAGTGAGGTCACATTTCGAATCTAATTCTTGTTTCTTTTCTTCACACACACTCTCCCTCGCACCATTGTACTGACAGCAGCATAAGATGACAGTTAATATGCAAAACAAAAACAGAAAACAAAAAGTATTGAACCCTAGAAATATTAATCAGTCAATCTCTTCGAAAGTGTTCGCTTCGATTGAAGGAGTTTCAGCTGGAGCATATGACAATTTGTATTTTCCAAAAAATTCCATTAGAGCAGTATAGACTACCAATAAAATACCACCACCTGGTCCAAGACGAAGAACTTTTGGCACGAAACCCTTATAAAGAGCCCAAAATCCTTCTTCTCTAGCCACAATAAATAACGACGGGATCGACCAGTTGTATTTCGATGGTGAAGTAGTTCGAGGAGAATTCTGAATTCGACTTTTGACAACATCAAATGGAGTGTTTAACGCAGTTCCCACACAACCTCCAATAGTTCCAGCAATGAAACTATTGAGCAACTCAGGTTTTGTCGGTAGTCGAGATTTAACTTGGAAGATGACACCGAAATAGCCTGCATTCCAAGTAATATGTCTCATCATTGTAGCTTCCAAACCATTATATAGAGCTAAGACACCTTCCTGTTTAATAACCTTCTTTAGACAGTCCATGGTTCCTAGATAGAAAAAGATAGGCACTCTCAACTTGAAAATACTAGATTTTGGATTTTTGGATGACCCAAAATTTAGAGTAGATCAATAAATAAACTATGAAAACTAAAAAGTTAACCTTAGGTTCAGTGATAAAATGAACCTTGTTAAAACGATACTCCAGATTTAAACGATACAAAACGACGTCTTTTATAAAAATTTAAAAAACACAGGTTTTCGGCATTATAACACACTCGATTTGATCCCTTTTCATAAAAGTTTTTTTTAAAAACGCCATTTTTTTAACACTTGTTTTGGTCGTACATCAAGTCCTTTGAAGAAGTTTTCAAACTCCATAAAAGAGTAAGATAGAGATTACGTAAGGTCAAATGGTACATGTCAGCAGGACAGGACCTACTTTTAATGTCATTACATATGCCGAACGTGAATTTTTTTGTCAAACTGTAGTCTTTGCCAAGCAGCTCATTTCGTGAATGCAAAAATTCATTTTTGAAAAACCATAAAAAAAGACGCGCTTTTAGAAAATATAAGGCTTTATTTACGATTTTTTCCCAACACTAAAAAATATGTTAAAAATCAAGCAATGAATAACGGGCTTTCTTGAATGTGTAAATAGGAAACGAGATTTCTTTAAATGTAAAACGAAATCAAGCGATTTTAAGAAAACAAATGAGAAAAGCTTGTTTTTCAATCGAAATAACGCAAAACTTGCAGTTACTTTTGTTGAAAAACGTGTATTCTATTGCTTTTGCTTTAAAATGACAATAGGAAACGCGTCATGTGTGTGGCAAAAATGGCAAAAAATGCCTATTTGCTTTTAAAAATAAGTTCAAAGATATGAAATGCGATGAAAAACTAGGGCTGGTTTTGAATTCCGAGTACTGAAAACTGAAAAACCATTTAAAAAATAACCGAAAACGCGTTACGATACACGAGAATCGCCGTTTTTTATCGTTCAAGCCTCTAGTATCATTTTACTAGGGCATATAACTGATGAAGTTTTCTTCCCGAAGCCTTGGAAAAAAAGCGAAGTTTTACGCTTTTTCTTTAAAGATGAGGTCAAATGGCCTCACGATAAGGACTAAAAAGATGTGAAACTTTACTTTATACAGAAAAGTCTTTTGGCTTAGCTTCAGAAAAGTTTTCATCGTGATCAAAAACATTGGAAAGTATATTTCAAAGCTATTTTCAGTTTCCGATCAAGAAGAAAACTTTCTCTGAAACTAAGCCAAACGACTTTTCTGGGTAAAATTGAATTTTACATGGTTTTTTTGGTCTTATTATGAGGTTGTTCAACTTCATCTTTGCGTATAAAACTCAAGATTTCTCTTTTTTTCAGGATTGTTGAAAGAAAGTTTTCCCATACATGTAATCCTAGATTGAAGTTAGGTCGCTCCTTAATTTTTATCTTTTATTTTTTTGATCCATCCATCCAAAATTGTGAGTCACCCAAAAACCCAATCGAATCTCAGGATAGAGACATACCTAGGTAGAGATGAGCACTTTTCTTATCTTGTAATCTGATTTTAACCAACTCAAATGGTACGACGATGAATGATTCCGTAGCTCCTGCACTGGCTCCAGTCAATATACTTAGACTTTGATTGATCTTCTCGACGCCGAATAATTTTCGATAGAATCGACCCCACATTTCATTTGCAGCGAATTTTGTAGCTCTCTTTGGTGCTTCCATAAAGATTGGTGGAATAATACCACGATAGAGGCGGCTCACTCCTTCCTGCTTCACAATATTGCTGAGTGAGGCAATTGTTCCCATGCTTTTGCCAACAAATAACTGAGATCTTGTCTTCACCACATCGAGTGGATACATCGTTAGAACCTCACTAACGCCAGCTATAGCACCAGCTGCAAACGAATCCATATAATTGGCACGGCAAATTACCTTGAGTAAGTTTATCAGTAGAGGATAGCCGATGAAGACAAACAAACTAAACTAATAAACAAATGCTTGAATGTAATACACTATGAAAATGCAAATGGAATAGCAGGTGATAGGCAGAAAATAAATAGAAAATAAAAACACGAAATGACCACCAGATATATCAGGTGATGATAGCGTAATAATGTTATAAGAAGAAGTCTATGAGAGAAAGTAGATACGATCCAAGCGTCTACTCTTCGCAAAGAAACATATATAATGACAGACAGAAAAAAAGAGCCACACCATGTGCAGCGCAGAAAAGAAAAGAAATAAAATGAAAAAGAATGATATTTCACCCCTTCTCTTACCATACATGCCAAGTAGAGAAAAAGGTGCTTCTTCAGAATGTGTAAACCCCACCAATATACAGTGACAGGAAGGAAAAAATAATGATTGGTGTATACATTCTTTCTTTCATAAACGTTCACATAAAGATGACGCTGTCTTGTATATGTGTGTGTAACAAAAAAAGTATCACTGTATAGGTTGGGGAGTGTTTATTAAGGAAAAGTAGAACTACAAGACGGGGTACAAATCACAAACACATTTTATAAGATTTTCTAATGGTCTATCTCCAAACTTCCGCCGCCACATAAATTCTGCTAGATGAGTTGAGAGAAGACTACTGTGTTGGCCTATTTGTTGTTCTTTTTTGCTTAGTACACATCTACATGTTCTCAATATTTTGAGTGCAAGCAAAAGTTTCAGGATCGACAAAGTACAACGAGTGGTTTACTGTTTGGTGCTGATGATTATGTGAGTCTGCCGAAATATTCTTGTACACAGCCAACTCATCACTCAGGATGATTGTTCCTGGCAAGATGTATTCATGTATGATTGACAGAAAAGTCGCGGCATTCCGTTTCTCCACAGGTAATGCAAAGTATTCGTAGGTGTCGCGATCAATCCCACCAAACACTCATTGAGTATACTGACGGAACGACTATAAAATACAAATAAATAGATATTCTAACTATCAAAGAGTTTAATAATCACTCTTTATTGTGCTTACGCTTAGTCCAAGCGCTCTCATCTATCTCAACAATATGTTCGACACCACCAATCATCGACGGATGTTTGATACAATAATCAACACATATATCCCGAATGAAATTTTTCCAGTCGATAAGGGTGGGTGAGGATGTGGGTGTGGGTATTAGTCTTGCAGCTAGACTCATCACACCCACACTAACATCCACACTCACACCCCCCTTATGAAATATCAAATACTCTGTTTTCTATTCAAGTTTAATGTGATGCATTCCATTCGCGACCTATACCAACGCTGATAACTATCATCGATGTACATAATTACCATGCATTGCTATTTAGCTTACGTTAGAAGTTATGTAATACCTTGTCAAAAAGTATTAACAAATACTGTGAATATTGTTAATTATCTTGCACAAAGATTTGTGATAAATAAACTATCAAAATCCTTCTTGCCGTTTACTTTTCATAAGACTTATATAATTGACAAGGTTTTCTAGATATTTCCGTTTAATATTTAATCAACTATATACTCTAAAGATCTTTTTAAAACGTGCTTTTTTCATATGGACCTCGTTTATTGAAAGAAGGAGAAATCAAAATTGACCACTGCATTACACAAATAAGACGAACTAATTAAAAGCTTTTAACTCGAAACTAGAGGCATCATGTGAAATCTAATAATGAATCAACACTCTGAAGACAGTTCGTGTAGTTAGCTTATTGCTGTTGACATACTGCATTTTTATAATATTTTTTTTTTAATTAATCCTCGTACTATCAGCCTGGGTCATTTTTGACTCGTACTCAAAAATTTGAAAATACACTAGAAATATTTTGTTATTTCCTGATTTTTGGAAGTGACTAGCATCTCTTGCGAATTGATATATGCTGTTGAATCTAAAAAGAAATTCATTTGTTTTCTATTTCATTACAAGTCTTCGGTACAATATCATGTCTTTAGTATGCAACCAACATATAACAAGAAAGGGGAACAATTTAAATTTTCAATCTATAAACCCAATGACTCATTTACTATTCCAATTTATTAAGAAACATTTTTTTGAAGTGATTTTGAGCTATCCAATTAGGATGGTAGATGATTTATTCAATTGTGGATTAAATGTGTAACTTACCTCTCTTTCTTGTTATATGTTTGTTGCATATTGAAGACATAATATTGTACTAAAGACTTGTAATGAAATAGAAAACAAATGAATTTCTTTTTAGATTCAACAACATATATCAATTCACAAGAGATGCTAGTCACTTCCAAAAATCAGGAAATAACAAAATATTTCTAGTGTATTTTCAAATTTTTGAGTACGAGTCAAAAATGACCCAGGCTGATAGTACGAGAGCTAAAACGAGTTTCAAACCACATTATATATAGATTTGTAGAGAACTTCATTATAATTCTTTATGGTCAATCATTATATCTAGAAATAATTCACAAATTTGTTGTAAATTTTGCTTTACTTGTATCTTCATAATAACAATAAATAGAAAGCTGAAATTCTAGCTTAGAATAAATCTAGACATCTAGTATGTATACTGTGAATATCAATCTCTTCTACTGTTGGAACATTTCAAAAAAGAATATTGTTTGAGAGAATCAAAACTTGTTTTACATTCTTTATTTATAATTCACATCGTAAAATGCATTAAATGAGACTAAGTTTAGTTCTCAACTTGAGATTTATTAGAGTACGCAGATTTCATTTAATTGGAACCTCTTGAAATCTTCCAAAATCTGCATTATTCTCCTTGTATTTTACCTAATTAATCTTTCTGAATAATCTTGCTTGATTACAGATCTATTTCAGTACAATACAAAAGACTTTGAATAAACATTCTCCAGGCACATCCATTTTCTTTGATTATTTATAGTTAAATTATATTTTGTCGTAATATATTTCCTTAGTTAAAAGTTCTCTCAAATTTCAATATGAATGAAATAGATAAATAAAGATAAAAAAAGACAATAATACAGAAAAATCTAGCATCTAAAAGTCTACTCAAGCACCCATTGAATGACAAGCAATAAAAAAAAAGAGTTTGTGTGACTAACTGCAAACCAATCAATTAATTATAGATAAAAAATAGTTTTGAATTCAGTTTATAGAATAATTTTGAAAAAATGATTATCATTGTTTTAAAATTCACGACCGTCTAAATAAAAATAAAAATTAAATACACCAAAAAAAAAACATCTTTCTTTTCTTTTCACCTACTTTCTACAGTAACAGTACATGATTTTTCAACTTTGCCTAATGTATTGCTTGCAACACATGTATATGTACCTTCATCACTTCGTTGTAAAGATTGAATTTGAAGCCATGATGTTACAACATGAGCATTTGGTCCACCGCGAACCAATGTTGATACACGATCATCATCAGCTATATAATTCTATATGTATATATATCTAATCTTTTATTATCTATCATCTTACTTGGATAAACAATTTGTTTTCCAGCAGATGATCGATATACCCATTCAACAACAGGTAATGGAACACCCGCAACTTCACATGTTAAAAATACATTAGTGTTTGTTTTATTTGATACGCTTACAGGTGGAAGAGTAATTTCAGGTACTAGAAATAAAACAATAGATTTAAACAAGATGAGATAAATATCTTTTATTTTTTACCTGAATCACATGGTTTACGTTTAAATACTTTAATAATTGGTTTTTGTTCGATTTTAGCAAGTTTACTTGATTCCATTAAATGACAATAGTTACGATAAGTTTTTCCATCCGAACTATTTGTTTTGTATTTTTAAACATTATTATCAATACTTCAAGAACAATTCATTAATTTAACTTACCCACACATTTCTGTTTGATCATTACATTCACATCGTGCTTCAGGTGGTCCTCCACGAGTATTCACACGAACTCTATGTGTTTAAAAGAAAAAAAAACAAAAATATGTTGAAAAACAACTCGTAACGACTCCGAGGAAAAGCAAATTTTTTTTATATCGTGTTGGTTGCATCAGATTGTGTCGCTTTTTTTTCTTACAATAAATTTTCTATTCAACTCTATGCAAAAAATATTCTGACATTGTCTTACAAAAGAAAATCCTTGGCAAGTTATTACAATTTTACTTAATTTTTTTAATCTCTAGCAAGGTATTGATGAAATAATCGAAGTATGAACTTTCAACCTGAAAAGTTCAGCCTACAGGAATGTGTCGTTACTGAAATATAGAATGTTAAAAATACTGGACTTTCTTACCTTTCCTTGTGCCACATGTTTGTTTTTGAAAGAAGAACATATCCCTTTCAGACTGAAATTTTTAATATATTCTAAGATCCATGAAACTTACCCTATGAGCAAAATTTCAGGTTGAAATTTCTTACTTCAATTTTTTCACAAATATCTTGTGCGAGATAAAATTGTAATAATTTGGCAAGGATAGCGCATGGGGACGAATCTTTATAAACTTCTACTAGTCTCGTCGTGACCTACTTATTGGCAAAAGAAAGACTTAAAGGCACAGCTCTTGACGTTTTGAAGATAGATGATTATTTTGTATTGTTTCATGTTTCGATGTTTGCAGTTATCTTTATTATATATTGGTAATCTATAAGTTTCGATATATTAATATTGTAATGAAATGATATAACTCAAATCTCGAAAAACTTTCATTACAATATTATAATATTTTCTGCCTGGTTTGTAGAGAATCAAACGATGGTATCGTTTAAATATGTATTTGTTACTCAAAACCAAGGCATGTTTAAAAAATTTTGAACACGTAGTTAGAAAGTTCTTTCAACGTAGATTTTTTGTGTTTTTCCGAAACCTGTTTTTTGCAGATGACAAATCGAAGAACATTTGTCCGAAGAATTTTTGCAACAACTGTTAGATATTTGATACGTACTTGCATTGAAGATTTTCACCACATGCTTCATATTGTTTGCTTGATGGGATTTCAGGATGATTACATAGCTCATTCTATTCATAAAATAAATATAAATATATATATATATCATCTATATAAATAATCTACGAACTTCACGTTGAGCACAAACTTGACAACAACCACATCTGTCGAGTGTCAATCCAGCAATACATTCTTTGTCCGAAGTCTATAAATATTATTTTAGAAAAAACAAAAATATTAAAACAAAAATGAAGAATATTTACTAATGGACATTTCGATGAATCACATGGTTCACATGTTTTAGCTTGACCTGTAACTGTTGAATAGAAAATTGCTAAAATAAATAATGTTAAAAAACCACGAATAGCCATCGTTTATTATCAACGTTAATGAGTAGATATGTTGTTTGTTCTTTCTTCTTCTTTCGTTCTTGTTACTTAAGATATTATTTTGTACGTTTGCGGTTAGACGAGAGAACGATGGCCGTTTGGTACGACAACAGCGATGATATATTGATAAGTCTCTAACCAATACAGAAGAAAGCGAGAAGAGAAAAAAGGACGACAACGACGATTATACAAAAAAAAAAGACGATTTTGCCTTCATTTAGACATATTACATACGAGCATATCTCCGTATACTAATCTACTTAACTAAGCAAAAATAATATCCTTCGTATTTTCTTCATACGAGTGGGTGTGATGATGGATAAAGAAAATTCTCGAAAAAAACATAAATAATCTTTCCAGTCATTGATGAGTAATAGGGTTGTCTTGTTATTGCATAAACTTGGCTTTTTTTTTCTTTCGATATTCATACCATTAGTAAGAGATTGTACAATTAGACATACATATAAAAAGAATAGGCAGAAGAAAAAATTCTACCACAGAATGTTTTGATGTGGTTATATGAATAAATAATGTAGAACAGACTAATACCAGATATCGTCGTTCAGCGCTCTATAACAAAAAAAAACAACTAACATAGTTACTAAAGAATAATTTTCTTATCATTTGTTTGTTTGTTTTTTCGATTAGTAAACTTTGTAAAATGAAATCTTAATTTCATGATATGAGTTCATTGTTGAAACAACATCATGATATAATATCTGATATAACCTATGTAAAGTCAATTGCTTTTGATAAACAATTCTATATTACGAAACAACAAAAAGTAGGATCAATTAAACATCGATCACGTTTTTATTTTGTTTCAATAATTGAATCAAAATTCAATGAATTAAATGAATATTTACAAGAACGTCAATATAGAATTGATACATTTAATAAACTTTTAACAAAACGTTTAAGAGCTGATTATAATCTTTCACTTGATTCATTTAAACTTTTACGTCAATTAGGTGAAGGAGGTTATGGAACAGTTTTTCTTGCTTATCATATAGATACAAATGAATATGTTGCATTAAAAGCAATTAAAAAATCTATATTAATTGAAACAAATGAACAAAATACAATTATTTCTGAAAGGCAATATGCATTTGCATTACATCATCCAAATATTGTAAATAAAATTGATATAAGATATTTGGTCAGTAAAATAGATGAAATGATCAGTACTAAAGTTAGCCATAGTAAGCCATCGAACAAATAAGAATATTCAATAAAAATTCAAAGAATCTTCTCCTTTCTCACCGATCGACCTTGTATTTGTTGCTTGTGATGATTTGCAATGTTTTAACTTTTTATCCTCTGACACTGATCTAATAGAATTGTTATTGAGTCAATCATGGAAATAGTCTATGCAGGTGCTGAATATAATTGAATTTAGGCGAAGTCATTTCACTCTAGAGATGTAGAATGGGCTAAAAATGATCTATTCGTCTTAAGTGACATAAAAATTGAATTTATTTTTAATTTGATTTTTTTTTCGCAGTTATGTTGTTGTTTTGTCTGTATAAAGTTGGAAATCTGCTTATCATGAATTATTTTTTGAAAAATTAATCAGCTTCGGAAGGTTTTATATGATTAAAGGCGATTATTTTTGGGTTGAAATAAGATCTTTCAATATCTATAATCGTGTCAGTATCGTTAGTCTTGATTCAAAATCATCCATTCTTATTGTTAAAAACTCGTCCAAATAGAAGACCATAAGATACAGGGTTCTATCTTTTATTGATAAGAGATTTTTTTAAGCGATTGTGAAATGCTTGTTGATTGATTATTAGTTGTAATCAAGTTTTTTGCATAAAGATCGTATTATTTATGATTTTATATTGAAAATAAAATCATTTCAGAAAAACCATTTTTCATATTAGTCACTACGAATAGGTCAAAAGTGATCCAAGTTGTCATGTAAAAATACCGTTTTCCAACTCATAAGTCTTCATCAAGAAATGATAAAAAGAAATTTAATTTTTTTTATGAATTTCGAACTTATTGAAGACTCTACACTATGTTCGGGAATCGGTTCGATCTGATACTAAATGACTTCAAATCGATAGTTTCTATGAATGAGTCAAAAATGACTCAACGAACGATAAAGAATTGAACAAATATTCATAGTGACTTGCATATTGATATTTTCTAATTTGAACAATTTCTCATTTTCATTTTATAATCGATTGTAAATCACGAGCTGATATATAGTTTTCTTTTTTTAGTGAAACACAATCTGTGGAATACGATGATAGACTGTATATGAATAATGTCTCGTTATAATGAATGATCTATTTCGTTATTGCATTTTTGAAGGATTAAGTAAAATGATAATGGAGAAATGTGTCCTAAAATAGATAGAATAAAACAATCTCCCTGTGATTAGGGACAGCAGCTACATTGTGTTTCATATTTTAATCCCATATGGATTGAGCTAACAGCTTTTTTTTTTTTGAAGAATCATTTGGAATATCAATTATATCTTTTGCTAATCGTTGGTTGTGTGGCAATTATTTTTGCGTTGATTGAAGAAGGATCTTGTTCAATTGGTCCGACAATATTTGAAGCTATTGTCAAAATAAGTTTTTCGAAATTGAACCAATTTTTTGTTTCTCTAAGTATCTTTGATCATTTAAATTCCTATCTAATTAATTAATAACTGATCATTTAAGTAATTTATTGATGTTTTTTCTTTTAAGTATTTTATTTACTGACTTATTTCATCTATTTTACTTTTATCACATATAAATTATAGTCAAATAAAATTATTGATTATAAAATTTTTAAAAATAGGTTCAACTTATAACAAGTTTTAAAGATAATGAATATGTTTATTTAGTATTCGAATGGTTACAAGGTGGAGATTTATATTCATTAATGAGTTATCAACAATTAACTGAACTTCAAGCAAAATTTTATTCAGCACAAATCGTTATGGCTCTTGATTATTTACATGGGGTATTCAATAATTTTTTTTTTTTTCTAAAATTATCATATGAGAATGAAATAAAAAGCATTTTCTAACGCTGATTTGACTTGTATCTAACGATCTCTCTCTATTTCTTTTTCATGTCATTATCATGATAACGATAGCATAGAAGTCACAATAATCAATTTAAGAAGCATACAGTAAAAACTCTCTAATGTGAACTTCCAAGGAAATACATAGAAGTGTTTTATTCTTATGTATATAAGAGAACAGAAGGGAACCAACAAATGTTTACTTTAGGAAGGTTGTTAGAAGTCAAAGAAAAAGTCGTGCACAGTTCACTATAAAGAATTGTTCAGATTGTAGAGACGTTTACAATAGAAGATTTGATAGTAGATTGAACATTTATGAATTGAACAGAGATGATATGTAGAAAAATTAAGAAATAAAAAGACAATAATCTTAAGAAGAAAAAAAAACCTGCTAAATCTGTAGTAGAAAAAGAGATCATTAAACGTAAGCTGAATTAATTGAAAACGAAAAAACGAGACGACGAGCAAGTAATGATAAATATTGAAATTCATATTAGAAACTGGGCAGGTACCTTGCTGACAACAGACCTAGTAGACGGGTACCTTCAGCACAGTACATTACACTAAGGAAAGAAAAAAGTGCAGAGATCAAATCTAAAGATCATAATCTGGTTAGGACTCTGCTTTCTATAGTTTAAAATTGAAGTTATTTTTAATTATAAGATTAAATAGAATACTGTAGAAATTTCGTTTTCTGTCAAATCAAGCATTTACTCATAGGAAATCAACTTGAATTGATCAATTTTGATTGTTTTCAATAATTTATAAACAACCAGAGATGAAATAAACATTTATTTTTGCACCTGTTTTTTTATCTTATGCAAGCAAAACAGGAATAAAGGAGCGGTGGCACCAGGATTTTAAGTTAGGGAGAAGGCTCACGACGGAAGTTTTCTAACTGATTAATCGTTTTTGAACCGAAAGCCTGTGTATCATGTAGACCTAAATCGACTATGAATCTCCCGAGAGGAGTTCGGGCTCATAGCTTACTGCTGCCGACATATTGTATTATCCTCAGAAACATAGGAAAAACTGATTTTCAAATTTCGCCTTGAAACTTTGCATAGAATCAAGTCTTAAGCACAATAGTTACTCGTGAGAATACCAGGCTATTCGATCTGTTCCTATTCTGATATAAGAACATCAAATCTGCCTATGAATATGAATAATGAAAATGTCTGAAACTTTCATAATAAACTATTCTTGCCAAGGCTTGTTTCTATGCAAAGTTTCAAATCAAAATTTGGATATCAGTTTTCCTAGTGTTCTTGAGAAGGACCATGATATTCTATTAAAAAATATGGAAAAGATGCAATATATTGGTAGCAATAACCAATGAGCCCCGAGCTCCTTTCGGGGTATTTACAATCTATTAGTGTCTGCATGATGCATATAATTCCAATTTAAAAGCGATTAATCAGTTGAAGGACTAGTCTTTGCTTCTCTATGGCGTCGCAGCTAGAATAAAAGATATCTAACTTGTTGATAAACATCATAAATAACTTTGATAGAAAAATCTTAAAGCATAATTTAGAAATTTTTTTTTTCTTGTTTTGTTTTTATATTTTAGTGCAAAGTTGTCTTTCGTGATCTTAAACCTGAAAATATCGTATTAACACAACGTGGTTATATTAAATTAATTGATCTTGGTTTAGCAAAAATTATTCGTGGTTATAGTAAAACATTTTGTGGTACTCCACATTATATTGGTATTTATCTTTTTCTTTTTCTAACTTCTATACGTAATTAACCTACATATTAAAAGCCTCTGCGCAACATGTCTAAACAATTTTTGCCTATTTCTAAGTCACTGAAAAGAATCAGAATTTTTATACTCTCTCTCTAACTATATATTAAGAATATTTTTTCTCGTTGAAAGTTAATTTATTAAGAACAAATCTTTTATGACAGACAAAACTGACGTTTACACAAAACACTAGTTTAAACGGTATTGGTGAATATATTTGGTAATTTTTTTCGGAGATCTCGATGTTATTGAAGAAGCTCAAAAGGAGTCAGTTAGAACCAGAATTTGATGATCGTTCTATGTAGTTTTTTAAGATTTTGTTTTATTGTTGAGAAAATAGAATTTCTCATTTGGTAATAACATAATTGAATAGCGAAACAGATAACAGATTCGGAATAACTGGCAAAAATTGCATCGAGTCATATATGTATATATTTTGAGAATCTTTTACTTTTCTGCAAAAAATCGTCAGTATGGAGGATTGGGGGTAGAATTTCAGAAAAATAGGTCTGACGAGATCACAAGTGTATTTTCCATCGGAAACTGTTTATACTAAAACATATATGATTGGATGTAGTTTCTGATGCTAATTCAGAATCTGCTATTTGTTTCGCTTTTTAATAATGTTACCACCAACTAGGGAAAAGAATTCCATCTTCTCAAGAATAAAACAAAATCTAAAAAAACTTAATAATGTGGAATTAAAATAAAATGTTTTCATACAGTTTAAAAAACTAATGTGATCGAAATTTGATAGCTTCTGTTAAAAAAACAAAAGTCAGTACATAATTGCGAATCCCAAATCAAACAATCTCATCAGAAGATCTTGTACGATTCGTGTGTGGGTTTCCAGACTTTGCCACAACGTTGCATATCTGATCATGAAAAATAAAATTATGATAAGAATTCTGAAAGTATTACAGGAATCGCGAAAAGTCGTTCCGACTCAGCACAAGAAGCTCTATCGAACCATATATAAATGAACAAGAAAAGAAATTCATTGGAATTTTGTATTAGTGGTACATTAGCAATATCTAAAATGGAAAACGAATGTAGATATTTTGCACAACAGGCCTCACTCAACAACCTAATCTATACAATTACTTTCTTATAGTTTGAATTGAAATAGATTTTTTATCAAAATACAAAATTGAACTACAAAAAAAAATTTTGCATAGGCGCCATTTTTTGCCTTTGTCATCAGAGGTTTATTCTCAATGAACTAACTTCAAGTTAGAAAAAAAACTCTCAATATACAGTTCTAAAAAGTATGAAATTCTGATTCTCGCTGATTACTTTTGTTTCTCTTCAGTAACTTAGAAAATTGATTAGATATATTATGCAAAGACTTTTTACACAAAGGTTATGCCTATTTTGCTTTTGTATTCATTCAGCACCTGAAGTAATCATGCATCGTCCATATACAGTATCACCTGATTATTGGACATTAGGTATAATTATACATGAAATGGTAACTGGTGATGCACCTTATGATCGAACATATAGAATAGAATCAAATACAAATGAAACTGAATCAATTGAATATGAATATGATTATCGATCGAAGAGTACAATTGAAAATGACACATCGGATACTATTCAATCGTCATCAAAGCATTATAACATGTAAAAAAAAAAGTCATTTTATAGAACGTTCCGGGCATTGTTTTTATTATTAGTGTTGACATTATACATGATTTTTATATTCTAAATAACCTTAGAAAAACTATGATGAATTCAGAAAACAATGGAATTTAAAATGAAAGCAGACACATTAAAATTCCATTGAGAATTGTTATTATGTTTGAAAAGAATCAGAGAAGAATGATGTATGATTATAGTTGAAATAAGAGCCAATATTTCAATTATAATACTTAGTATGCGTATGTCTTTTTCTTTTTCTTTGATATTATTCATAATAGAAAGTGTCTGTAAATACAAAAAAAAAAAAAAAAAAAAAAATCTTTTTTGAATATTTCATTCGATTGATCTATTTTTGCAATGAAAATTTATTATATATTAAATCATTCATAGAGTAAAATGCTGTGAGGATTGTATCATATAAAAATTATAATTAAATAATCTCGATAATATAGAAAATGGAAATGCAATAGAAATTATTCATTTCCTATTGAGATTTGTCTTAGAAGATTTTTCTTATCTCTGATGCGTATGATTTTATGTTCTAATATACGATGGAAGAGCTTGTATATGATGTCTTTTGGGATAGGTCATTACACATAGAAAACATCGTTCATATCTTATAATCTAGCTGCAAACATTGAAGAAAATATTCATTGTATTGAATCACATCGAGATGAAATTTTGATTCTTAGATAGAAATAAAATTCATACAACTTAGATATATTCTAGGTATCTTCGTATAATTAATGGTTGTGCAACAATGAATCTTAAACATGTAACTAGAAATTGTGTATCAATTATACGTAATTTACTTCAATATAATATTGAAAAACGTCTTGGTTGTGGTATACGTGGTACTCTTGATATTATTGAACATCCTTGGTTTAATCAAATTAATTTTTGGATATTATATCAACAAAAATATATTGCTCCATTTATTCCTATTCGTAAATATATTATTAAAGATCAATATGAAAATGAAACAATACTTAAATTTACTGCAAAAAATCAATATGAAAATGAATTTAATGAATTTTAATATTCCATAGATATATATAGAATATTAAGATTTTTAATTATATTAAATCAGTAAATATAATTATTATGGTTGATTGTATATGTGTGAAGGAGAGATAAATATGAATAAATTCTTATTACGAACATAGTAATATGTAATAAGATTGAAATCATATATTGTTTTTTATTATATTGTAACTCATTTCCGAGTTAATTTCAACATTATTTTCACAATAGATTAATTAATTATATACGCACATGGAATTTCAATTGATATTATACATTACACTAATTCTTTTTCCTGTATTATTTCCGTTATAAAATAAAATATATTATATAAAAACATTACAATCAAAATCATTTTTTTTCTATTCTTTAGAAAACAATATATTTTTTGTTTGTTTGTTTATTTGTTTAGATGTCAAAATATTTTTTATTATCATTTGGACTTATTTCATTCTTATTTCTTGCTTCATTTATTTCATGTTCTCCAATATTTCATCGAAATGATATTTCAAATTATTTTAATGATCAATATTCTGATATGATCGATATTGATGAAGAAAATATAGAAGGAATTTTATCACCAAAATTTTTATCATTTAATCGATATCAACGTTCACCATTATATTATCCTCGTACAAATCGTAATGCATGGTTTCGTGTATCAACTTATCAACATTTCAAACCATCGAAACTTGAAGAACAGCATAATGGTGATCATGTTATGCGATGGGGATGATAAAAAAGAATAAATAAAATAATAATAAAAAAAATATCCATAAGTGAAAATTTTCTTTTTCTTTTTTTTGCTCTAATAAATCTAGAATGACATGCATAATGTGTGCGTGTTCAGTAACAGACAAGTGATGGAAATAAGAATATAAAACAAGAAAAAGGCAATCAACTGCTCACATGCAACTAGCAAAAAAAAATTTTTTTTTTCTTTTCTTTTCTTTTGTTAATATGATCTAATCCACACCTACATCGATTATAAGAGTTATTAAACGTCATCTCAATCAAATTTTAGTACTGATTACTGTTAGTCTAGGATTATATAGAGTCAGAATTTTGTTAGTTAGTTTACAGATAGAATTAACTTGTTCAGTAAACTATTGATCACTAACTGGTAAGATTGAGATCAATATTGAAAGTTTTCAGAAAAGTTTGTTTCGTTTTTTTTTTTTTTGTTATCATCAAAGATTCAAATTTAATCCAAAAAATATGCATTCAGTTATTGTTTCTATGTTTCTATTGATCAATATATCTCTTCTTTTTGTTATGCCTTTACCAATTATAAATGGAGATAATGAATTGCAAAATTATTATAATATGGCATTGCCTTCATTAGTCAATCGACTTCAAATATCTCCATGGGTAAATAAACGTAATCCAGCTCTATGTGACTATCGTTTTCAACTTCGACCATTACCATTTCAATCTTCATTATGTGCCTATGGTTAGTACAAAAAACAAAATAATAATAATAATAATAATGACTTCAATAACTTATTATTTTTTTTTTTTTTATTAATTTAGGTCATAATAAAGAAGACGATAATCATCAAGCTCAGCTATTTAAATATGGTTAAATATTTTTCAAAGATTTCATTGCATAATAAACTAATCATATGTTGTATTTCGAATAAACTACATAATGAAAAAAAAAACAAATTCATATAATATACAAGGAGCACTTCAACAGTTCTTTTTTTTTTTTTGCTAGTTGTTTAGACAACTTTTCGATAGTGTTGATTTTCAAAATATTGCTCTTTATGAACAATACACTTGTGCATTCGATTAAACTAGGTCGATCGTCTTTTGTGAGACCATTTGGATGTGATTTCTTATGATGTTCTGTCAAAAAATCCGTTGATATTCCATGCTTTTCGTAGTATTGCATTTTCATGATGAAGACTCAAATCTTAAAGACTGATCTTTTATTTCTCTGTTGATACGATATGAAAACTAGCTATTGACAGATTAACTTTTGTTGACTAGATCATAATGATATGAACTTGAAAACAAATTGGCACATTTCATTTTGTCTGAATTAGTTTATAACGATTCAGCATTCGACTAGTCTATTATATTTTTATCATTATGATAAAAATATAATCTATCATTAGTGATAATATACAATAAAAGATAGAAATTGGTCCCTCGAAATCTATTCAGTCGATGACAATTTAATCGAATATGAAATTGCTTTTAATCATATCAATGAAATAATGATGTAATTCATTCATTGAGCACAAAATTTCTAAAGTGATAAATATAATTAAAATAAACATGATGCTTCATATGTTCTCTCTTCATTCGGATATTCTATAATTGTTCGAACAATATTACAAGTGTCTCCTGTTACATCTTCAATATTGAAAAATAATCTGTTGAAACTAATGAAATCAACTAATTAGTATACAATCTAAATGTATTAAGTTTCATCATGTTTATACTAAACAAACTGTGGGTGTGAGTGAGTAAAAAATCTCACTTAAGTACATACCCACACTCACACCTTCGAAAATTATTCATTAAAAATTCAATTATCAAGTTTGTTTTTTTTAAAACTAATTTCATAAGAATTTATTTGTAACATCCTATGTTTTGATTATTTCATTTAACATACAATAGACAAAACCTTTGTCGATACTTATTATAATTGAAAATTTTATTCATTCATTAATCTTACAGAAGACATCAAATTCGTTTTTTCTTTCTGTTATTTCATATGGAAGCATAATTTTTGAGCTCATCTTTAATAATTCTTATTGGAAATAAAATTCTCTATAAAATTCGAAAAAAAAAACAATCGCATTTTCATTAGATCATATTTGCAGGTGATATTCATCAAACAATGATCAAAAGAAGCTTATTTTTTTGTGTATAGTTAGATTGCTGTACTCTCCTTTTAATAAATTCTTACTCATCCGGAGATAGAAGAATAACACCTCGAAAAATGATTATCGATTTATAGAAGTATATTTTTATATAATAATAATAAAAGCTTAATTCAAAAAGAAAACCGGATTCTGTTTAGGCATTGCATTTTCACATGTGCTTTCAAACAGGAACACAAAATAGCAATTGGCAACAATAAAACTTGTTCGAAAATTCTGGAATGCACATTCAGAAAAGCAGAAAAATAATGAAAAAGATTTTCTGTTTTTTCCTAAAAAAAAAACAAAGAACATATTGTTCAAGCAGAAGGTAACGGAAATCATTGGATGTGACCTCAAGCTATCTCTACATATATTTATCTTCTTTCGATTAATCTTACGGAAATGGACTTTTTTTGTAAAGAGCAACTGAGAGATCGTTAATAAATATATTTACTCGATATCATCTAATCAAAGAATTTTGTCAACATCCAAAAACTCAGCATTTGATTTTATCATCCGAATTTCTATCCTATATTATCTCATCTATGAAATAATATTTTTTACAATTATCAAAGACTATGATTGAATATGTGTCACTTCAAATAAATCTAAATTGATCTTGTATGTCTATATACTTTTTAATATTTATATGTCACGCATATGTAAATTTGTTGAACACATAACAACAAAAAAAGAAGAGAAAAAAAGAAAGTAGCAACTAATAATAATAATAATTGACGAAAAAAAGAAGAACAAAAAAAAAGAGAAAAAAGGACATGTGTACATATACAAGTTATTTGTTTTACAGACCTAAACACAGACAAACAAGATCGGGATATTTATTTCAATGAGATTATCTAAACAAAATTCTATTGAATGAGATTTAATGTTGAAGATTTTTGTGTTGTTGTTGTTGTTGTTGTTGATGATGATGATGAATCAACTGATGTTGTTGATGTAGTAGCTGAAACATTGTTTGATGAATTAGTAGCTATATATACAAATAAGATATTTAAATATTGAAAAAAAAAAAAAAACAAAGATTTTCATTTTCTCATTTATTCAATACATTCTTTCGCATTGTTTATCAAATAAAAGAAAACAAACATTTTTTACGAGCATAGTCAGATTGAAAACTAAGTAAGAACATCATTTATCTTTTTTTTTTTTTTTAAAAAAAGATATCAATTTTAATGTTATGCTTTTCAACAGTTGTGCTACAAGTAAATTTTGTTTGTTTTATCTTTTATTTTTACACTCAAACTTAAACTTTGATGAGTAAGGAAAAAAAAAACCAAAGTTTTAGTATTATTTTTAATCATTGAAAATGAAAATCAATAAAAAAAATAAAAATTCAAACTACTTGTTTTAGTATTATTAGCTGCTGGTAAAGCAAATGGACCAATAAAATTTGAATAATTTGTATAAGCATAACAATTTCCATTTGTTGTTGTTGTTGTTGTTGTTGTTGCCGGTGGTGAAGTTGATGATTGTTGATTTTGACCATTTTGTAATCGAGATAGAATATTTCTTTCTGACATATTAAGTCGTTGAGAAACAGGTGGAAGTCGAGCTAATGTTGCTGGTAATTTATTTATTTCTTGTTTCATATCACTTAATAATTCTTCTAATTGTGTAAGAACTAAAATTTAAAAAAAACAAAGGTTTTCAGTTCAGAATTCTATGATCGGAAAATAGTAGTAGGAATAAGATGTTTAAATTGCTGCGCTTTCGAACATAGCCAATTGGCGGAATCATTGATTCGGACTCAGTCAGTTCTCATCCTTATCCTCAGTAGATTCCATCGGATTCAAAACTTGTATATCCGATCTCTTTTAATAAAACTTTTTTCAATCCATACTTCTAATTTGAACGAATTCTTTTTAGTCTGATCCTGGTATAAGGAAGTCCTTCAAGTGTTCAATTGCTTTTAAGTCGAGCCTATGTGCATTATATACAGTCAAATGAGTTATAAATACTCTTTGCTTATTGCTATGGAGGTACTGCATTTTTAGTTTATAGGAATGATGTAAAAAGATAGGCTATTATCATAATTGTATTTTACGATATGAGCACCGACAAGATCTGAAATATTCACAATAAACTGTTCTCGTTAAGATCTGTTTCTATGCAAAATTTCAAGTCGAAATTCGATTTTTCTGTTACCACAGCATTCATTTAAAAACTGCTGTAAAAGTTCAGTATCTCCATGAGACGTGGATCCAGACTCGACTGAGTCCAAATCCGAAGTTTTTTCCATCAATACCTGTCACCGCTCGTGCACATAAAAAAGTAAAGGATCAAAGTTTCAGCTATTTATTCATTACTCTCAGAAAAAAAACTCAACGTACAGTCATATCTTATTGCTGGGTTTTTCATCTGGGGAGCAGCGGATCCAACAAAAAATAATAATAATAAAACTTTGAACCCGACCGAGTCCGGGTCTGGAGGATCCGCAGCTTCCTAATCTTCATAGCTCATTTGGCTCTACATAGTGCATATAACTTCTAGTTGAACAGTCGAAGAACTCCCCTCGTCAGATAATCTCATAATTGGCTGCTACTCTTAGACTATAACTCGTTGGATCGCTGTCGAATTCGATGGACTCTAATTCTCAATTCATAATTTCAGGTTCTCTAGATAATTCTAATTGATTAAATACCTTTATTAAGTACAGCATTAGCTGGTTTATTTCCTGCTAATGATTCTTTTGATAAATGTTGATGACATTCAGCTAAACATTCAACTTCACTAAAACGTTGTGAAAGTGTTAATGCTGGATTTGTTTGTTCCATAGCTAAACCTAAGAATGCTGCACGACGTAATTGTTCTTCAATAACAAGTGCTTGTTCAAGTAATTTAAATCGACGTGCAAGAAATTTATTTTTCATTTCAAGAAAATTTCCTTTAGCCATATCCATTTTAAATGGTTCATTAATAATAGAAAATTTTTGATCAATTTGTATATCTTGCCAACGTGAATAACCATGTGTTACAACACCAGCTAATAACCAATAATCATGACGACGATGCCAAATTTCATGTTCATGATTTGGTATTAATGCACGTTGTTCATTTAACCATAATGAATGAAGTTCAGTAAAACCACCATCAGCAATATTAAACATAAATTTAAAATCTTTTAATTTTTCACTACGAATAAATTGAGATTTACGATTATTAGTTGTTGATTTAGTATTTTCAATAGGAAGATTTGTTGTATCAGATTTTTCGTCTATAGAAAAATAAATATAAATTAGAATTTTATTAGATAATTTAATGTTGATATTTATATATTAAATTTTTTTGAAATATTACAAAAAAGATAAAAATCTATATTCATTGTCGAATAAAATAATGACTACTTACTCACTTGATAAGAATTTATGTTGAATTAGAAGTGTTCATTCAAAATTTCTTTTGCAGATTTTATTTTTCAATATTGCGACTAACTGTTATAGATCTAATCAAGTCTTTACTTATAGAAATAATCAATATTGACCTTAGTGAACTTGTCAAAATGTATTATAGTGTGTGTTGACATTTGATGTAACATATAAACTAATTTTCATTGAGATACATAACTTATAGGATATCCGTTAATGAAGCTAAAGAACACATGTGAGTTTCATATTTTAGTCTTATAGTGGCTGCATTGACCAGCTCTTTTTTTTTTGTCTAGATTTCTAAGAACTACTTTGAATGTATAAATTTCTTATGAAAATTCTTTATATGTATTTAATTAGAGTAAAATAAATTATATGTAACTTACCATTTGATTGTTTATCATTATTTAATTTCTCATCATCATTATTATTATTATTATTTGTATTATCTTTCATTTCAATATCATTTTGTTCAATTTTATTATTAATTAAATCACTTAAACTCATTGATTCTCCAATTAAATGATTACTTGAACTAACTGTTGTTAATGTTTCATTTGATTCAATTAATTGAACATTCTCATTATTTGTTAATAATTTATCATTTATCTGTTTAATATCATCAATTAAATCATTTTGATTATCATTAATTGGTGCTTGATCAGGCATTGACCATAAACCATTTATATTTTCAAATTCTTGTACTTTTTTTCTTATTAATGACATTATACCAATACGTGATAAAACATGATGTCGTGATAAACCTTCACGTGGTACACCATCAGAAAATGTTTCAGAATTTTCACCTGTATTTTCACATAAATGTTTCATAAATAATGAAACATATGCACGAAATTCTTTTTCTGATTTACAACGTAAATCACGTACTAACCATTGTGATTTAAATGCATCTGGTGGTGGTATACCAAAACGCATAATTGCATTTAAAAATGCTTTACGTTGTCTTGGATTAAAACCTAATATTTCAATATTTGGACCAGATTTTGATAATAATGGTGGTAATGGACGATCACGTCCTGTTTTACGTCGACGATCAGGTGTTTCATCAAAATCAACATCTTCATCATCACCACCAGCTGATGGTGCATCATATTCACTAGCTATATCTGAATTAGGTTCATTCCAATTTTCATCATTATTTGGTACAGCATAATTAACTTGACGTTTTAAACGTTTACCTTTACCATATGCATGACTTTCTAATTCTCTTTCTTGTTCAAATTGCATACGTAATAATTTTTCCCAATAATTTGGATCCATATTTTCTTCAATTGTTGTTGATGATGGTGGTGGTTCACGAAAATCTTCATCTTCATCATCATTTGTTTCACGTGTTACATATGATGCAACTTTAAAACTTGATAAATATTCATTAAGACCATCTTCTTTTTCTTGTATACCTTCTTGTGAACGATCAAGTAATTTTTCAATAGCTTGATCATCATAATGAATTTTTGAACCACTACCTTCACCACCATCACCATTACCAACAACTTCATCATCATCTTTAAATAAATCTTCTGTGCCAAAACGTAATATATCATCTAATTCTTTTTTACTCATATTTGGACCACGACCAACACCTGGTCGTACAACTAAATGTGTTAACATCATTTTTTTCTTTGCAACTTGTGTTATACGTTCTTCAACTGTATCACGTGTAACAAAACGATATATCATTACTTTATTTTGTTGACCAATACGATGAGCACGTGATAGAGCCTAGAAGTAAAATCATAGATTTGAATTTTTGTTTTTTTTTTATCTCATACTAATATAAATATATAATATGGACAAGATGGTACTCGGACTATCGATTGTATGATTTTAATCCTTTAGTTACCGAAAGTTTTTGCAAAGACAGCAAAAAAAAATGTGGATTTATGCTCATAGGAGTCTAGAATTGGGTACATACGTCGATGAAAAACAGTAGATTGTGTTAAGCTTTAATAATACTTGATATAGATAAATATGATTTAACAATACTGACTAATGAATAAATCATCATTCAATAAACTTCAGAAAAATACTGATAGTTCTATGAAGATGACACTGAAACTTAATTCTTTTTTCTATCATGATCCGTTTAAGAACTATAGATACAACATTAGACGATATGAATTTAGTGTATTTCTGAGAATTAAACTTCTGTATCATCTTCATAGTTATCAGTATTTTTTAGAAGACTATTAACTGACTCTATCAAAAGTTATTTGCAATTAAAAACTGTGCGATATTCTTCGATCTCGAGCATTACCTGTAAATGTAATACAAAAAAAAATTTTATTTTTCCTTTAGCATTTCTACAACACTTGATTATAAAGTGGAGGCAAAAAGTTTACAAAACGCAACATTTTTTTACTTTTTACAGCTAGAACAAATTCGAAGATTTAATTAACTCAAAGAATTTCCTATCGAGAGTGATACTTCTTGAATTCCTATTAATAAGTTTGGGTGCAAGTCTCTGGAAAATCAAGACTTCTGAAACCGGTTTTTCTGAGTTCTATCATAAACATATGACAAACAAGTGTAAAAAGACAGTAAATTTTCAATCACAATAGCTTTTTATGTTTATCACACAATGATTGCAGTTCGCTAAAGATAGATTGTGGATAGCTTAGCTGGTTTTTAGAGAGGTATCGTCCTCTTGATCTCAGGGATATCTTATTTTCTTCAGAAATTTTTTCTTTACTCAATGAACTTGTTTGCAAAATATTTTCTATAGAATTCAGATAATTGGTTTTTGGAATCTTCATTTCCCGAAAATCTACCAATAAAAGTTAGACAAGTACTTCTTCAAATAGAAAATTATTTCAGTTAAATCAAATTTTATCTTTGATCTATTCTAATTATTACAAGTTTATGTCTAAATTTTATTTATTAAATTAAATTTCTTACTTGTATATCATTATGTGGATTCCAATCACTATCATAAATAATAACTGTGTCAGCTGTAGCTAAATTAATACCTAAACCACCTGAACGTGTTGAAAGTAAAAAACAAAATTGTTCAGCACCCGGTGCATTAAAACGATCAATAGCATCTTGTCTGTCAGGTCCACCTGTTTTACCATCCATACGTTCATATTTATAACCTAAATATTCAAGAAAATCTTCAAGTATATCTAACATTCTTGTCATTTGTGAAAATATTAAAACACGATGTCCTTGATCTTTTAATATTCTTAACATTTTAGATAATAAATCTAATTTTCCACATGCTTTTATTAAAGCTGAACCTTCATATGCTAAATTAGGTGTACGTGGTGCTTCAAAATGTCCAGCTGGTAATAAATATGGATGATTTGAACATTTTTTTAATTCCATAACAATATTTAATAATGATACTTGTCCACCACCACCTTTAACATTTAAAGCATCAAAATTTTTTGTTAATATAGCACGATAATATTTTTTTTGTATAGGACTTAATTCAACACGTACAATAAATTCTGATTTTGTTGGCATATTTTTTAAAACATCAGCTTTTAAACGACGTAACATATGTGAACCTAATATATCATGTAATTTAGCAACTTGTTCATCTTTAGCTAAATCACTAAATTCTTTAAGAAAACCATCCATATCACTAAATTTTTCTGGTTGTAAAAAATTTAATAAATGATATAATTCTTCAAGATTATTTTGTAATGGTGTACCTTAAAAAATAAGAAAATAATGATTTTTTTTTTTTTTGTTTATTATCATCATCATCATCTTACCAGTTAGAAGAACTTTATAACCAATATTAAATTCAAATAATGTACGAAAAAATCTTGATTGATTATTTTTTAAACGATGAGCTTCATCAATAATTAATACAGCCCAATCAACTGATGATAATGTTGCTGAATCAACACTAACTAATTCATATGATGTTAATAATGCATGAAATTTAACTTTAGCACCACTTCTTACACGACTTGCACGTGGACCAGCACGTATAGCATCATCTTTAAAAAATTTTTAATGTATATTTAAAAATACAATTTATAATTTCGTTTTTTTTTCTTTTTTTCTTACCTTCAAATGAAAATTCATGTTTACGAATAACAGCTCTTGCTTCTTTATCACCTGTATATGTAACAACATACAGATCTGGTGCCCAAAATTCAAATTCACGTTCCCAATTAATAATTGTTGCTAATGGTGCACTTATTAAAAATGGTCCACGTGAAAGACCTTCTTTTAATAATGCTTGTAAAAATACAATTGTTTGTACAGTTTTACCAAGACCCATTTCATCAGCAAGTATAACATCTGTATTTTGTGAAAATGAAAAACGTAACCAATTTAAACCTTCTAATTGATATGGATGTAATGTACCACCAGTTACTTCAACAAAATCTGGTTGTTTTTCATAACGTTTACGTGGTGGTGGATATTTTCCTGTACGTTCATATTCATCACCTGAATCACCATTTATATCATTTAATCGATTTTCTTCAAGTTCTCGATTTGATCGACGTGTTGTTTTCGTTGAACTTGATTTTTTCTTTTTTTTCTCTTCACCATCGGCACCATTTCTAAAAAAAAACAAAATTTTGTAAAATATGATCTAAAATGATTGTTCAAGTATATAGAGGGTAGAATCTTACACTTCCACCTTCTCTTCTCACAGACCATGAGAAATACTTGACAAGTAGAGATGTATGGGATCAAGTTTTTTGATCCCGGTGATTTCACTGTAATCTTTAGATTCGGTTAGGACAACTTTTTTCCCCCTTGCAACCTGGAACCGAGACACACATTGGTTTTGCACATCTCTACTTGTCATGGAAGTTCTCCGATTGATCATAACTCGCTTCTGAGTCGAGACAATAGACATTATGTTGATCGAAATGATTTATGAATATCTTGAAAAGAGCTTGAGTCCTTAGTTTATTGCTACGAAGATAGACTTATTTTTTTTAGATCAATGTTCTGGTCCAGAAAAACTGATTTTCGAATTTCGACTTGAAACTTTACATAGAAATAAACTTTAAGGTTCTAGTCAAAATGCAAAAATTAGCTTTTTCTGGACTATGATAGTTCATTTAAGAATTATCGTATCTACGGAACAGCTGTTTTCAAGGTATTCATAGCTCTCTTGAGCCTATACACTACATATAATCTCGACTCTATAAGCGATTTATCCGTTGGATTTCCATCTGTACCAATCTCTTCGTCATATTATAATATATGAACTATTCTCTTATTGTATTTCTGAATAACTCAGTAAAAGAATCGTAATTCCATGAATAGCTTTTTATTTTACCTTAATTTCCAATAATTATCAATATGTTGTTGCCAATTTTCAATTAAATTTGTATATTCTCCATCTTTTTCAAGTTCCCATGTTGCTTGATCATAACCAATGTCTCTCCATTTAACTAAATAATACATTGGTATACCTTTTTCTTTTCGATGATTTAATATACGATGTACACATAACCATTCAGGTCGTACACCATTTTTATAATAACGTTGTTCTAATTTTGGATTATAATAACGACGTGAAACTTCATCATCTTCTTCAACTTCAGCATCTAATTCAACAGTTGGTTGTGGTTGTTTAGCATCACCTATTTTTTTTATATAACAACGCCATAATGATGATTGATGTACTTCAACTTGTAATTCTGGTAACCATTCACATGACCAATATGATAAACCATCATATTTAACAAAAAGTTCTCGTGTTTTAGGTGGACCACGTGGTGCACCACGTACTAAACTTGTATCAAATGTTGGAATAAGACGTTGTTTAATATCAGCACCATTATCTGCACCTTCAGCTGGTGGTACTGTATCTGATGCAGTTGTTCTTGTTATTGTATGTTTAGCTGTTATAACTGTTGTTGTTGTAGCTGATTCACCATTTTCATCAACTTTAGTTACTTCAGATGTTACTGTATCTGTTGTTACAGATGAATGTGAATCAGGATGTGTTACCCAACGCCATGTTAAAATTTTTTTAACAACATATGGTGGTGGTTCAATCTAAAGAAATTTTTAATAGTTATAATTAACAAATGAATAATACTTTAATCTTATGACGGAAAAGTCAAAAATCTTTAGGATAGACTTTACGTCATTTTCCCCAAAACTACTCTTCCAGTGATCTACTCATATCCCGATAGAGCAATTTTTGTTTGAACGATTTGCGTTTCTAGATTCATACTCAATCACATCGTTAACAATAAAAAAAAAATTTTCTTTTTTTTGAAAAAATCTTTGCATTCATATTTTGTTGCCTGAAAAATACTCTACAAAATGTTCTATTTAGTTTTCAAAAATACTTTTTGTATTCGCAGTATGTGTACATAGAAAGTCATGTAGTCAAAATCTTCATCCTTGTTTATACAAATATTACCTGAAACAAATCTCACAGATATATATGCATTTGCTATGAATCCAAGGGAAAAATGATGTACTCTGTGAATTCGAAAAGTACAGGAGTACGTCGTTTCCTTCTTGTATACTTTTTAATAGTCAACATTTTGACATATGTCTATGCTAAAAGAACTTATTCAGACAAATGCGCCTTGTAAAGAATCAAAGTCAAGTAAAATTAGAAATAGTATTCTAGGTTTAGCATAGTTTAGTAAATTTGTTAAAGTTAAAATTTTAGTTTAAACTTTGATAATCAAAGTTAAAAATGATATGCTTTAATTCTAATACGACCACCTGTTTCATGTCCCGATTTTTATCATTTTATATGAATCTTATCATATACGAAATTGTGAATGTATCAAAAACTGTCACACGGCATATAAACTGAGACCAACTGTGAAATGGATTGATAATCTAACAAAAAATTTTAATCGTATCTATATTCAATGCTTATACCTTTTGTACTATCATTTAAAAAGAATATTATCCATGTATAAAAATCAGATTATAATCGAATAAAAATAATATTATTTTAATGTTTTTTTTTTTCCTTTTTAATATAATATCTCTTGCCTGTACATGACACTATCCTTTAATGGAGTCGAAGTCTTTTATCATTTTTAAGCAGCAATCTTTCCCTTCGACAAATCAACTAAAGTCTATAGATAGTTCTAACAAGATAGATATATTCTATCAAATCTTTTTTTTTATTTTCTTTTAAAATTCAACTTACAGTACATCGTGGACAAAACCAATCTTCGTCAGGTATAATTGTCATTGGAGGAATTAAACAATGCATATGATATGATGATGGACATCGATCACAACATAATAATTCTCCACCATCACGACAAACACGACAATATTCCATATGATTATCATCTTCTTCTTTTGCTTGTCGTGCAGCTGCTATAGCAGCTGCTTGTCGTGTACGTATTGATATACCATTTTTTGTACATTCAGGACATGACCAATCACCTTCAGGTGCTTGTTCAAGTTCAGGATCAAGACAAACAAGATGATAAGCTTTTGGACATGTATCACAAAGTATAATTTCTCCACCTTGTTGACATACTTCACAATAATCTTGATGATTTGTTTCATAACCAACTTGATCAAGTGGTAAATTAGCAGCATCTTCAGCAGCTGCTTGTAATTGTCGACGATTATTTAAACGTGCTATACGTTTAGGTGGTTTGGGTGGTTTTTTAACACGTTTTTTTTTTGGTTGTTCTTCTTCTTCATTCATTTCACTTTGTACTAACATAGCTTCAAATTCAGCATCTGATTCATTAGCTGGATCTTCATCATCACGACGTTTACGTTTACGTTGTCGACTTGATTTTTTTGTTGTTGATGATGCTTTTATTTCATCATCATTATCATTTAATTGTTCTTTAGCTGCTATAGCTGCTGCTGCTGCTGCTGCAGCTGCAGCTGCTTGATCTTTTTGTAATTTAATTTTTAATGATGGAATTTTTTTATTATTAATACGTGATGATGAACTACGTGGTGATGCTGTTGATATATCATCATCATCTTGTTGTTGTTGTTGTTCAATTGATTGATCATCTTGTTCATTATCATCTTGTATAGCTGTACGACGACGACGTGAACGACTTGTACGTGGTTCATCAATATCCATACGATCATTAACATCATGATCATTATTTGATTCAGTTAATGTACTATTTGTTGATGTATTTAATGTACCTTTTAATTCAAGAAATTCACGCCAATATGCAGCCATTAATGTCATTATTTTTTGTGTTGGTAATTTTGGATAACGTGAATTTATAATTGGACGTACATTTTGTGAAAATAATTTAAATGTTGATAAATTAACATAATCATTATCAGAATATTTCATTGGAATATATTCAATTCCACATTCATCACAAACATCTTTTGATGATTTTTGATCCTGATTTAAAAAGAAAAAAAAAAAGTAATAATAATAATAAAAATTTTTACTTTAGATTTACTTTAGATTTTTTATTTCCATTATCATCATTAGATGATATTAAATTTGGCTCGTCAGACATGATGATATTTTTTTTTTTGTTTTATGATTGTTAGTATATCATCTAGAAATAATTGAATATAATGAAAGAGAAAGACAAATGAATTATATCTCCCATCTTGATTTTTTTTGTCGTTCGTTCCTCTATAATGCCGTCTGTCTATTAATGATGATCAGTTAACTGACATTAATTGAACTCTTTCTTTCTTTCTTTCTATTTGGCAAGATATACAATGATATTTTATTTGTCGCTACTATCATTTTATATTAACAAAAGCATATAGTGACATCAATAATCTAGCAAATATATTAATCCAATGAGAAAAAAATTTCGATAAATATATTTGAATAGATAGCGCTGTACCTTATGAAGTTGAAGAAATTAGTTTTGTAGTATTTGATAAATCTTTTTTAGAAATTGAAAAATACTTAATTAGCTAAAAAATATTCAATGTCGAATGTTGAGCAAATATCTGATGAGATATTTTATGTATTTCTTCAAAAATGTATATTTCGCGCTGAAATTAAACCATTTTAAATGTGATACGAATTAATTCTGGAATAATATTTTCTAGACTAGAATTATGATTGATAGAGTCCAGGGTTGGGCGAGTCGAGTCGAATAATTTTTTAGTTTGCCATTCTTCTCTGTTGATTTTTATTAAGAGGATTCATAAGAAACTTTTTATTAAACAGTATCTAATTACAAATTCATAGGAACAAAAACCGATAAAAGAAAAATCACCTATAAAATAAAAAGATACAATTACTCTAGACTAACTACAAAAGTAGCAGCAAGATTAACTGTAAAGTAAAGAATAGTGTCATTTTTTATGAACAGAAAGTTACATTTAAACCTGTTAACAAGCAAAATTTATTCAAGGATGTGCCAAAAGGAATACAGTGGGGGGTCTTAATATATGCACTGTGAAGTTTCGCATACTCTTCTCAGAGTAAAGCTGTAATATTCAGATTTTAAAACAAAACTTCTACAGTAATTTTGCTATAGAAAGTTACTACTTTTCAAAAGTGGGAATCCGAACTCTCTGCCTTCCACTCCGCAGGAGCATAGTTCCGAATTTATTCATTAGAAATTAATGTCTTATTACATCTCAAAGATGATAAACGACAAATATTAGCTTCTGTAAAACTTGGACGATTCGATTTCATTAAAATATCATATTGAAAGAAAGACAAATTCAATCGTTGCTGATGTAGCAGAATACATAATGTAAAACTATCATTTATTGATTTATATATATATGCACACTTTCAAAAAGAAAGACCACATATCCAACATGAATACAGACATCGAAAAATTTTCTTTTGAAAAATCCACAGGATGGAACGTATTGAATTAGTCAGAAAGTTTTGTATAAGCGAAAAATGTATTCTTAAAAATTGTAATTTTTCAAACGATCCAACCAAAGTTCTTTTTTTAATGATTATTGACTCGAGAATGATTCGACTGTTCGAGTCGAGTCACTGTTTCGAAATTTCCGAGTCCGAATCATAACTCGGACTTCCTCAGCTCTGCTCAAGTCATTCATGTAAAAAAAACAAAAATTGTTTATTCAACATTAGTTTGAAAAGAAATTGATGATTTTCTTCAGGAAGAAAATTTAACCAGTGATCTTATTTTCTAGAAATGAAATTCGTATTATTCTCTTAATATGCTTGCTAGAAAAATTATGCATATATTCTTCTGCTATATAAGTATCAGTTGAGTGTGTGTTTTCTCAAAGCAATTTTTTAATGAGCTCGCATCGATTAAATCTTTCAGAAGGTGATATTGATATTTTAATATTTTTGAAGTGTAATAAAACATTAATTTAAGTGTGAAATAAATTTTTGATTTTATTGATAAACCTATAATGTTTGTGTCATTTGATTTTATCTAGGGGACTGTGTTCTGGTTTTTTTTTGTTTTTGTGCATTAAAACTAGAAATATGAAAAACTTGTTGTGAAAGTTTTTTATAGAAAAATAAAAATGTGAAAAATAACTTCATTCGACTGAATACTCTAGCATACATTTTGTTTTATAAGAATAAATAAATATTATAGGAATTATTTGAAATAAGAATCAAAAACTGATAATTAATGTAAAAAATTGTTTATATCTTATTCTAACCTATACGAAAACGTGAGTTTAATTGATGTAATAATTTTTGTTGTATTTTGTATATCAATTTTGTACGATGGAAGCCATTGGAACGATTTAATAAAAGAATATATCAAATTGAAATATGCAATCATGATCAATAGATAAGAAATCGGCAATGAAATGTGATCTGAATACCGAGCCTTGTCTTTTCATAGTATATGACATATCGTAACTGGTAATAGAAAGGTCTAGAATGTTTTAGTATTCCGATTCTTCCTTCTTGAAATTTTACTAAATTTTCTAATAAAAAGTTATGATTCCTTCTCAGATCACGTAGTAAAACGACTTTGCATGAGCAAACTTCTTAATGAGATTAGTTGTTTATGCAAATTGTAACTTTTCTAGTACCTTCTATCCTAAGATATTCGAAATTTTCTGAAGGGGGAGGAGCACAGCTTTTATTTGAAAAATCAAATCATTCTAGACTTTTCTAATACTCATTAAATGAACATCATCTCGGTTGAAAGTCGACTTGACATTTGGAGAAGTTTCTTCGTAAGATAATTTTCAGCACGTGTCCGAGAAAATATTTATGACATAATAGTAGGAGGAGAATTAAAGGGATTTAGAGAAATTAATTCATATCGTTTCCTTTTCTTCAAAACGCAACGACAATTATTACTCAGCTCGTGACAGTTTCTACCAAATTTTAAATACGAAAAAAACAAATAGTTTCCTATCTATTTATTGCAATGACACAAAATTTTCCATTCCTTGTTACATTCTTCCGATGAAAATAATCAAGAAAACCTTTCATTTATCATAGTGAAATTTTATTTAAGAATAATAACATTGCTATTTAAAAAAAAAATATTATAAACATGTCCTATTTCATCTTGTAAACTTACATTTTATATCATTGCTGTCAAAAATATAGTATATATTTAATTTCTTTGAAAGAATATCAAGTTCAATTAATTAGATCCTTTTCATGATTTAAAATAATGTGTTTAATAATGACAGCAATTAAGGCAATTGAATATTATTCTTTCTTCGTCTAATAGTTTATTAACATTATTATAATAATTTGACTTAGGTCAATGAAATTTCAATAATGATGAATAGATACTTATTAATTATAAAACTGAACATTTTCTATATCAATCAAAACTAGAGAAAGTAAAATCAATATGTAATCGTTACTCTCGATGGAAGTTTCCGGAGAACAACTGATAAAATAATCATAGAAGGAAAATATTAATTTTCGTCTTTATACTAATAGTATTGATAGAACTATTGAACTTATTAGTTTTTATGTAGAGTGTAAATCATACTTTTCAAAGACGAGGCAATGAAACAAATTTATATTTTTTTCTTAGCAATTGATAGTTTGTAAGATTCTTTACAAGTAATATAGAATTAATTATGAATCACATGGGTTCGAGTGTTTTGTTTTTCCATGATGTTTATGCTAATGGATATTCGGGTAGATAATAGAGCAAACTTATATAACCCTTTAATGTATGATCGTATCACATGTTTCTTATCTAGATGAAACTTTATGCAGATAGATTCAATTGATTGTTGATGTATTTTGAAAATACAGATTGTTATAAATTGATTTATAATTATACAATAGGAAATGAGTTTCTTTTTGTTTCTACTACGACTGTATATTTATCACAGTGAGTAGAATAGAATTTTTTTTTTTCACGAGTAATTGTGTTCTTAAAATGTCGTCAATCATCATTTATATGAACGAGGTAAATGACAGATAGATGTGTTTTAGATTTATTCATTATTTTATAGACATTTCGATCTTTGTTTCTTTTTTTTTTGTATGAATAAATTATATATACTTTGAATTTCTTTCTTTTTTTTTTTAAAATAAAAATGAAAAAGATGATATTCATTTATTGATAAGAAATTACATATGAAAAACTTTCAAAAACAAAAGTAATAAACCGATATGTAAATCGGCAAGTTTTTTATTATTAATATTTCTTTTTGTTCAATTGATTGTACAAGAGTTTGGATTTGTATTTGATCGACTTCTCGCGTATATGTTATGGCAAATAAATAACAGAAGATAATTATATTTTCTGAAGTAACAATAACACAAATTGCAAAACTGATTATTAGTTTGCGATTCGATGAATTCTTTAAAACAATAAAGAAAACATCTGACTATATTCGTTATTGTATACAAAATAAGTTAATCTTATTATATGATTTTGAATCTATAATATTCTAATAATCAATCGATATTATATTAGTGTTATTGTTCTTAGTCAACACATATGTTCATGCATTGCAAAAAAAGAAAAAGATTTTTATACAGTACTTTCCATTCTATCGAGTGTCTCTTTAATATCATGATATTTCATATTTATTATTTTTCGTCGTTCTGCTGTATCAGTACAGCTGTCAATTGTCTTTGCTGATTTTTGATTATAATTATAATTATTATTATTATTATTATTATTATTATTATTATTTAGTTGACTTTGATTAGTTAGATCTGTTGATGATAAACATTTAAATTTAAAATAATGTCTAAATGGTGTATGTTGAAGAATTTCACTAATAACATGATAAACTTCTTCACGAAATTTTTTTCCAGTTAAAAAATAAATATAAAATTCTAAAACTGTATCAATTAATGCTAACATACGTAATATAAGATAAACATTTGATGTTTTTAAATCTTCTGTTACACGTGTACGATTTGAACGATAACTTGATTTAACATAAACATATATACTTGCTATACTATTTGTTGTTAAAAATACACAACTTGTTGTTAATGTTATTGTTGTTTCATAACTAACATCTTTTTTTGTTAATTGATTTGCCATAGCTCGTATTGATGAACGTGATGAATCATAACGATGAAAACTTTTTGGTAATGTTAATGTACCATTATGATGTAAACTTATTCTTGATATACGTTTTGGTGGTGCTTTTAAAACATAAACAATAATAACAATATTTGTTGATGCAACTATTGTAAATGGTATTAATGATGAAACAATAAAATTAACTATTGGTGCATTATATACTAATTCTTGTGTTGTTTGAAAACCACTAAAAGAAAAATAACCCATTTGTCGACCAAATAATATATTACAATAAGTAAATGAATGATTTTTATCATCAATAAATGTTTTTTCTATTACTAAATTTGGATAATAAAAAATATGCCAATTATATATTAAACCACATAACATCATTAATAGAATAAGAAGAAATACATGTAGAAATGTTGGTTGTGGTAAACGTTTTGAATGTACTATTTTAATAAGTCGTACTGTACAAGCAAGAATAACAAAACCAATTGACCACGATACAAATATATCTGTACTACGTGATAATACACATAATAATCGAGATCTATTAATTTGTTCATCTTGAACAAAAAATTTTGTATCAAAAATAAATGTCCATAAAAGTGGAACTGTATCAAATAATGTTTTTAATAAAAGAAGTAAACCAGTTGATGTACCACGAAGCTTAAAAAATAATAATAATAAATTTATTTATTATAAAAAAAAAAAAAAAAAAGAAGAAGTCAAAATAACAAACCGGTTTTCGAAGAAATATAATACAATTAAAAACTTTTCCAAATAAACCAAATGTAATAAGAACAACAGCAATTATTTGTAAAATATGTGTATATCTATCTTAACAATAAATAGATTTATAATCAGTATTTCAAAAATATTATTACAATACATTAACTATATTAAATATTAATCAAACAATTATTAAGTTCTACATGTTAAGGGAAAAGTTCATTGATCCATATGGTACTTGAACTCACGACCATTCTCTTCTTTATTCAAGTATTACTTTTCATCTGAAGAGGCTATCTACTTCCTATGTTATATTTTCGTTTATTCTAATAAAATAAAAACATTTTTTTTTTTTGTTTTCTCTAGTAAATATTTCGTATGTTTAAGATATAGTTAATTTCTTCAGATATAGAAAATATTTCATCTTAAATGTATCTAAATTCTTCTTCTTCTTCTTCTTTTGCTTTTATCTTTGTTCTATGTTAATTGAATTTGAGAAAAGAATCGGACAATATTCTTCGTCTTTATATATATATTTTCCCTAAAGATTTCACGCCGAATATTATCTTTAATAGAATTTCTTATCAATATTTATAATTTACTTTTCTGCTGTATTAATATATAATGATGTATGGCGTTGTGAACACTGATTTATACATTCAATATCATAAGAATCATTACCAACAAGTGCACCACTTTTATTAGTACTATGACATGATGCTATACAAATGAATAAATCGTCACCCATTATATCAATATCATTGTTAATTTGATAATCAATTGTATAAATCTAAAATAGAGAAAAATGACACTGTTTATTAATAAGAAATAAATGACGCGATTTATTTGATAGGTTCCTTTTTCTTGTCTATGTGTTTGCATGTTAGTTCATGTCATGCGCTTTCTTAATCTCCTGATAAGACAAACGACATATAAAAACTAGCGAAAATAATATCAAAAAAAAAAAAAAAAAAAAAATAATAGAGGGAAAAGAAAAAAAAATCACTTTATGTTTCACGAACTTTCTCGCTCTATTCGATGACAACTATTGATAGAAAAAGACGACTCCAATCTCTATGAAAGTTCTGTGATAGATAAATAGGCGATTAAAATCCATGGAGACATAGACAAAAAACTTTTTTGACATTTACTAATTATATATTATTAATAATATCCAAAAAAGAAAAGAATAATATTTTGGTTATTTTCATATTCAGAATATTTTTAAGATGATCTATAATATATTTGACGTCTAGATTTTAATGATTCGTTTATATATGCACCAGAAAAAAGAACGGACATCTGGTTGAATGAATTTTCATTGAGCTTCAAAAATATAATTTATGCTTGAAGGACATGCTCTATTTTCTATGCTTCAGATTTGATTATATATTTTCTATTATCTATACTATAATTATTCAACAGAAGTAATAAATATAAAAATATTATTTACCTTTTTAATAAAAATAAAAAGCCAAGTGAATAAAATGTAAAACATCATGAAAAGTTAGATAGTCAACCGTCTATTTCATTCAGTAAATATGCGGATATGTTCAATTGAATATTCTCTCTCGATTCTAGTTGATTGAACCGCAATAATCTATTTAGATTCATACTCTATCAACAAGAACTAGATGTGCATGAAATGATCTCAACATAGAAAAGCAATTCTGTTTTTACTCTCTAGTCTATCATTGTAAAAAAAAAGAAGAATGTCACTCTTTTGATGTATGCGTGTTTTATTCAATATACTCTTATTCAAGTATTAATATTGAAGCATCTATTTCAATCAGAATATATGTAGGCATCTAAATTCTGTTACCACTCAATCATACCTGATTGCAGATATAAAGATATTTCTGATCAGAGACACAAAAAAAAGTCATCAATAGAATTGGCATGTGCCATCGATTTTTAACTCTCATGAGGAAATGACTACAAGCAATGTAGAACACTACGCAACAAAATTTTTCTTCCCCATGAGACAGACAAAATAATTAAAGTTCTGCATAAACATTCAGATGGTTGCCGCCGTGCAGAAACCAAGAATGACGGAAGTTGTCAAGAATAAATCGAGATAGAACCGCTGTTCTTCGTATTTCTTCTTTTTTTTTTTTTTTTTTGTTGTTTATCTTGTAATGAAACTCATAGAACTACATGTAAGTGAATAAATAATTTTTATTCTACCTGTCTGATAGGAAGAAAAAAAATGTTACAAAAGAATAAGATTTTGTTTTTTAATATTGAACTCATTTCAATCATTAATATCTAATGTAATCAAGTGGATCTACTTAGATTCGTTCGTCAAAACAACATATCACAGTTTTCTATTTTCTCTCTTTTCTTTTTGAGAACAATCAGAACTTACATATCGTCTAAGTGCATCTAATCGAGTGAATAGACAAAACGAAGAGCAACAATTTTTCTTTTCTCGGCAAATGTTTTTCGATTATAGATTATTATTATCTATCTTTGATATTGCCGACAAATGTTCATAAATTTGATGAGTAAGGGAAAACTATAAAAGATTGAGTTGATTTTTTTAATGAGATACATTGGCATTTATTTATTATTGCTAATTAATGAAGGAAAAAAAAAAGCGCATAAATACAATAAAAAAAAAAATTAATTAAAAAAACAATGTTGACTAGAGCTTTCTATGACGTTGTTGAGCGAAGACGATAGAGAATATTGTTTCATCATGATTCAATATTAAAAGACATTGAATATATTAAGCCCATATCTATATAGAAAAGCATACATATATATATATATAGTTTGACATATACATATTAAATGATTAATCTTACTCGAATAGTAGCATCCCAAGATCCAGTACCTAATGCTGTTCCATCAGGAGATACTTGTAATGAACTTATACGATTTTCATGACCATATAGAGTAACAACACGTGATCCTTTTAATGTATCCCAAACATTAATACAATAATCACTGTAACCACCGAATAGTAGCCGACCTAAACAAAAAGAAACACTCGATTAAATATTCAATAATAATAATAATGTTTAATTTGTTTTTACCACTTAAAGAAAAATCAACAGCATTACAAGAAAATATAATTGATTCTTTCTTATATATTGCGACTTGTCGATCAGCACGTAAATCAAATAGACGACACTAAATTTAATATTAAAAATGATCAAAATTTGCATTTTGTTGTTTTTCCTTCTTTCTTACAGTTGCATCATCTGAAGCTGAAACAAATGCATCTCCACTTGGATAAAATCGAACAGCATTTACATCCGATTCATGACCTTCAAATGTTTGAACATAACTACCTGTTCGAATATCCCATACCATAGCAATATGATCAGCACTCTAAAATAATTAAAAAATAAATTATATCTAATGAAAAAAATTTTATCTTACAGCTGACACAAATATATTTCCAGCTTCTGATGGTGATATATCAATATCCATTACATCAGCTTGATGACCTTGAAATGTTTGTATGGGTGTACTACTTTCAATATCCCATAATTTAGCTGTACTATCACCACTAGCTGTTAATAACTAAACAACAACAACAACAAAAAAAAAGGCATTTCTTATCATAACAATAGAAAATGAAATCTTTAGAAATGATGTTTTTTTTTTCTTGTCAATTAAAATGAAACATTACCTGTTGATCTGAATGCACAAATTTACAAGCTGATATATAATTTGCATGTGTAGCAACAACTTTTTTATGTTTATTAGCATCATCATCAATATTTAATGGATATAATGTTAATTTATTATCTAGTCCACTTTAAATAGAAATTAAATCAATGTTTTATTTTATTTTATTTTATTTTTTTTTTCTTTTCTATTATTTACCCGCATGCAACAGTAGTAGCTGATGGTGAATATGCACAAGCTAATACCCATGTTGTTGGCATTGTAATTACATGCTTTAGAATAAAAATAAAAAGTAAAATCTTCTTATAGAAATAACAAAAAAAAACAATATAGTTACTTCTTTATTAGTTGTAAATGCATCCCAAAGAATTAATTTTCCATCTTGTGATGTACTAACCATATGTCGTTTATCATATGACCAATCAATAGCTAAAACTTTTCCTTGATGACCTTTTAAAATTCGTCGTGATTTTGTTGCAAATGGTGGTAATGGATCAAGTTTTTCAGCAACAATTGTTACTAATGAATAAAATTAAAAAAAAAAACAAAATTGAATTAGATAACTAATTAATTCAAAGACAACAAGAGAAAAAAAGAAGACTTTTTTTAACATACGGTCCATATCATTAAATTTTGCACGTTCTTCTTCAAGTCGAGTTTTTAATATTTCAGCCTCACGAACAAGATCATCGATTGATTCCGTAATAGCAGACATCGTTTTTTTCTTCGTCTGGAAAATCACAAAATAAATGAGAAACAACAACTAATCCATAGTTTATTCTATGGAATCAGCGCGTTGCTAAGTATGGCGATAGTAGCAGAAAACATCAGTGGAATAATTCTTTAAAAGAAAAGAATAAACTAAAAAAGAAAATTCTGCCGTATTTAATAAGACACAACTTCTTGACATTTACTCGAAATAATATATACGTAAATATGATAAATGTAGTTAAGAGCATTAACAAAAGTATATTAGAAAATTCTACAGTTGGTCAAGATTACGTATACATCTATTTTCTCTTGATCAATATTTAATTTTTGCTGCAAGACAAACTTATATCTCCGTATGGTGACTGTAATACCAAATAAGATGTATATGAAATAAAAACGAGAATATTGTTTTGTTTATTTTTGTAATATGCTCAGTGCGAGTGAATGAATTGTTTACACAAGATAGAATAATAATGATAGGAACATTACAGACAAAAAAAAAATCAATGCTATTTTGCAACTATATTAGAAAGAAAAATATACAATACCGTTCAAAATTGATCATACATCAAATAAATGATTTTCTTTGCTGAAAATCTTAAGAATGATTCAAAGAAATTCAAATATGATTTTCAATAAAATCTAATTCATATTTCATTTATTATCTTCACTAACTATCAAACGCGTTTTCAACATGAACATGCCAGATTAAATTAAAAAAATACGCAAAAATAATGTTCATTGATTTGATTAAAAACTAATCGTATATAATGTCACGATAACTACTAATCACAAACTGCGTTTTCTTATGCTTGAATCTTTTGAAGTTATTCGAACAATATCAGATTTCATTTGACAACGCGCGTGATATAACAATTGCGATTGTACTCCAACTGTCGGTTATTAGTTCTACTCAGCTTACAAGTTTTAATGTCTGTTGAAGATGTCGCTGGAACAAAAAACCATTAGTTAGAAGAATGAATCAATGAAGATAATAGCAGCGTCGTCTTCTAAACATCATATTTTATGACATATTAAAATCTAGTATGCCGACAGAGCGAAAAAAGTATAGCGTTTTAAGCGAATCAATATCAAATGCACTACGTGTGGCGACCTCTTAGAAAATTAAATGGGCCGAGGTTTTTGTTAATACTAGAAGATAGAAGAAAAAATTCTCTATCGAGCTGTGCTTTTAGTTTTTTCTAAAAAAGTGATTGTACCAGAGAAATAATCGATATAATCTGACCAATCGGAAAAAAGAGTCTTTAATGGCTTCAGCATGGAAGGGTAGTACAAAACAAAATGACAGCTTCACAAAATGAATTCTTTAACTTTATCTTATTGCATCTAAGTTTGTTTTGTTGTACTTTCTTTTATATGAATCAAATCTGTTTTCTGTGTATTGACGATCGTCTTAATCGTTAAATTTATTTTAAAATCAATTTTACGATCAACAAAAAATTAACAAATAAATACAATCATAGAAAAAAATATGAAACGAATTATGGCTTGTTTTATTGTACTTCATTTTCGATCCATAGTTTTTTTAAAAACATGTAGATGGTCGTGGTTTTGATTTAGATGGTGCCAGATGTGTTTTTTAGAAAGAGATAAAAAACAAAAACAAAGTGACACGTAATGGAGTTTCCAATAGAAATCTAAAATAAAAAAATCAAATGAAATGAAATTTTTCTCGTTGAAGTGTAAAATAACGCTCTGTTTTTAAAACAAAGTATCACAAAGTTTGCAAAGTCTTGATTATTAAAATTGGATTTTAAAAAAAGACATATTTCATATGAATTTATCAGAGCTTTCTTACTGGAAGAAAGACTCACATCCCAATTACCCTAAGCTTGACTCCTTAACAAAAGAATTTTAAGCGTTTTATTCATTTTTTTCCGTACTATTTGTAAAAATATCACTGTAATCTACTAATTCTGGTCGAATTCAAAAGCAGCTTTCAGTTGATCTTTTTAGCCCTCGACCTCCCGCTCTCTTCTCGTAAAACTTGTACGTATCAAGATTGTCGTCGTATTTTAATTTTAAAACAAAATAGTATTTTTTTCAAAAGACAATTGTTTTTTTTTGAAAAAACATTTCTTCATAAAAAGGGTCACTTTCCTTATATGCGTTTGCTTTTTTTTTGAAAAAATAATTTCTCTACAAGAAAAAATGTCAGGGAATTTAATGCAGCTTTAACTTTTTGAAACATAAATTGCAAAGAACTCTTATTTTTATTTTTATTTAAATTTATAGTTAAAGTGCTAAACCTTATGCAACTACTCTTCGCACTTACACATAAGGACCAATAGAAAATATACGACTTTAAATATTTAATGGTAGCCGATGAAGACTTCTTTTATCTAAGATTTCATAAACCAGATAACAGCAACATAAAATAAAAATGTACACTAGTTTACTACAATCAAGGAAGATTTTTTCTATATAAAACACTACTTGTGAATGGGTGCACTGTCTCTAAAATAAACACGTATCAAACATTGACATAGGTCGCCGAAAAAAAAAGTGTATCAAGTATGAATGAATAAGATTTGAAAGACAGAAGAGCATATCACTGAATCTAATTTTTGACTGTCATGTCATGATATCGAATACACCACTATTGATTACAAAACCGGAAAGTTAGGATCGAGTTTGTCAACTATGAAAACGAAATTGTACAATAGTGTCAACTAAGCATTACAAGAGTGCTTGCTACTTTGTTACAATAGTTGACCCTGCTGTTAGAAATACTGATAAGAAAACAACACGATTATTACTAAAATTGTTATATAAGGATTTGCTATCTACTGTATTTTAGAAGTCGAATGGAGACATAAGGAAGACAACGGTATTGAGTGATCGAAAACGCTCTAAAAAGAAGAAATTCATTTTTGTTAATGGATACTCTTTTGATTCTGAATGCATGCATATATCAACCATAACATCATACCCTATTGCTATTGGCCTTTGTGTTTCATTGTATCCTATTGGTCCACTTAATTAATAATTTTCTCGAGAAAAAAAAATAGGCCGAAAAATCTGACTTCATGAGACGGTTTGTCTTTTATCAAGCTACAATTTGATATTAAATAATCCTTCTGAAAAAGTGATCGAAGTATTTCAGAAATTAGCGCCACTAAGTGCATAAGTGTATTCTCCATTTGATAATGATTTGATGTTTTTTCTCACTTTGTCTGTATACTAATCGACAATGTCATGACAGATAATAATACATAATGAGATAAATTATAAACCGAGAGATAAATGAGTAAAAGTTTGTTTTGGAGAATGTTCTAGATTTTTTTTTTTAACAATAACTCATCTTTTTTATTTACTCAAGCTTTTAACAGACTATATCAATCATTGTCAAATATAACAATAGACAAAGAAGAAAACAAAAACTCGATTTTTTATATTTTCAAATTATAGTTATCTGTTAATTAACTGGTTTATTCTTTTGTTATATCTGACCATGATAGATGTGTTCTGTTGAAAACTTGAATAAATAAATGTTTTTTTTTTTTTTTATTAAAAATCGAATAATGTTCTTCGTAGAAGACAAGAAATAGTAGAGAATCAAACAAAAAAAAGAAGTAAACTTTTTGATGAATAAAAGACGATCCAAAACATTTCGTACAAAAAAAGAAGGAATGAATTTTGCTATAAAAATCTACGTACCTTATACTTTCGAACAGGATAAATATTCGGTACAATATTTCAATGAAGATCTTACTATTAAAGTGCTTTTGAAATGTGTTTCTTTTTCAAAATCATAAAATACACGAGTTTTTATTGTGAATTTTATGTCTTCAACCTCTGTTAAGATTTTAGGAAAAATAAAGTCATCAGTTGAATATATGATCAATTTTTAGCGTCGCTATATATGTTTGATATAAAAACTTTCAGCATAAAGAAAATATCGTAAGAAATCGTAAAACTTTATCAAAATTCATAAGCTTAATGTCCAATTTGAGCCAATCCAAGATGACAAGAAGTTTTAATCTTTGTGTCATCCGGTATTAAAATATAAATTTGTTTCGAACCAAAATCTCACTTTGATTTGATGCCTTGTTTCATTCTCTATTATCGAGGGTGTGGGTGTAGATGTTTGGCGAAGGAAAGATATACCCACATTCATACCCTGTACCCACTCACACTCACATTCACATGCATGCTCTACACTCGCACGCCCACATCCGTGCCCATACCCACATCCTGGATAGGAATTTTCACGAGAAACCATCGGGAACGAGATTCTATACAACAATAGTCTTGCTTCAACATCTGATAAGCGATGGTCGAACACTCTCGACATGTGCATGTTCGATACGATTTTCAGAAAAAAAAATGAAGCCAATGAATGTTAATTGATTGCTTGATTATTAATGCTCATGCCGTTGTGACGAAGCAAGTTATTCTATGTACAACCACCAAACAATAGTAGATTCACAAGAACAACAGCAGGCACAATTTGAGTAGATGAAAACAAGAAGGAAAAAATCAGCTAATGAATATTGATCGATGCTCTATCATTTATTTTTGTGTTAGGAGAATAAAAAAGTAGGAAGCAGGTAGGCACTTCTAAATTGTGCAGGGTTGTTCTATAGCAGTAAACTACTTAATAACAACTAGCTTCACTATTCGTGGATGTAAGCGATTCCTCAGATCCTGTACTCGGTGTACGGCGTCCTTCTTGTTCACGAAAAGCTTTCTCATACACGTTCGAGACAGACCCATGAAGTTGAATATGTTCAGCTTCTTGTTCTTTTTCATCTTTTTGACGAATGCTTGCAGTTAGAGCAGAATCGGGCATACACCGATTCAACAGAGCATTCAACGCCAATTCATCTGCGTAACGTGATCGCATGTTGTTGAAATCGAGTTCAGCTAGATCATCGTATTTTTCAGCAGCCACCGCCGGCTCTGTTGCTTCACGACTGCTTGTTGAGACGCATTGTGGCAGCGACGAAAGTGATGAATCATGTAAAGTATGAATCAGGACAGCATCCATCGGCTGTGAAAAAAGCATAGTATTTGACTGA